>JAJTUV010001363.1:600000-795130 GCA_021653895.1 Mastomys natalensis | reverse complement strand
ACTTTTTTTTATGTAGGTGCTGGGGAATCTGAACTCGGTCTTCATACTTCTGCATTGGGCACTTTATCAACTGAGCCATCTCAGACCCTGATGAACTTTTCTTTAAGGAGTCTTTTGGGACTGGAACACAGCAGCATGTGGCTCCTGGAGATCGCGCATCCAGTGCCCACTTGGCATTGTAACACTGGGTTGTCCCTTAAAAAGAGCCGAACACATGTGTTCTGAAACTACAACTGCCCCAACTTGCTTGACTTTAGCAGTGACATTTGCTAGAGGGTTCAATTTTAAGAAGTGACAGCAACAACTGGAAGAAAGCATTGATGGATGTCCATGAAGAGGCCTGCCCAGCTGGAGCCCAGATGGTGGGAAAGGCCTTGTCTATAGAAAGCATAAAGATCCAGGCAAATGGAAGGCATTTGTGTTGGCATGGTGATGAATGGTTTGAAAAGACTAGCAGGGAAAAAGGAGAAATGACACTTGTATGCTTCAAGCATCTGCTTATTTTATAGTCATTAATTAGCACTGAAAATACAAAATGAGTCATTACCTTGTGTGTGGTGTGTGTGTGTTGTGTGTGTGTGTGTGTAGTGCATGTGTGTGTTGTGTATACAGGTGTGTGTGCACAAAGGCCTCATACTCAGATGTCCTGCTCTATCATTCTCCATGTAGTTTACTTGAGACAGGGTTTCTCACTGACCTAATCATTTATGTAGCAATACCTAGCTAGCCCTCCTACTGTCTCTACCTCCTACAGCACCGTGCAGCCACGTGGCCACACTCAGTTTATATACAGGGGTGCTAGGATCAGAACTCATGTCTTCATGCTTGTGCAGTAAGTGCATATATTCAGTGGGCCAAGTTACCAGCCCCAAACAACCATGAAATTCTTTCTACTGGATGGGATGGAAAAATAGAGAAGAATAACAGGAGCCACCATCAAAATACAGTTTCTCTCTGTGTGCTCCCTACATACTTGATTGTAACCTGAAGGTGTCATTCTTCTCATACTGATCATCAGTGTATTTGGGGATCAGCTTAGAAGTAATCACATGATGAAGTTGGCAAGAGTGACTTCTTTCCTCTCTTCAAGACCAAATTGCAAAGTCTGCCATGCAGGAAATATTTTTAAGTTGACTTTTCTCTCAGAAACTATTTTATTTTATTCTACATGTTTTAGCTCTCTATGATTGAATGTCCTCTATGATGGAGAATACTGCCAGGTAGGTTGGGAGGGACCCACATAAACAAGCCCACTGTCTCCAGACTGACACCTCTCAGAATTCCCTGGCTGTGCACTTAGGGCCTTAATCTCTGCCTCCACCATCTGAAAATGGCACCATCTCAGATACAGGATGTGCCAGGGAGAACTATCTCTGATTTTACCATAATGAGAAACTGTTTGCTGCTAAGAATTCAAATGCCAAGGTGTCTATCTGCCAGAATACCCTTTTCCTGTTGAGTATATCTCACTGAGCCCTTTAAAAAAAACCATGATGTCTTGTGCTTTATAACCTTCTGTGATGGTTTGTATATACTTGGCCCAGGAATGGCACTATTAGGAAGTGTGGCCCTGTTTGAGTAGGTATGGCCTTTTTGGAGTAGCTGTGTCACTGTGGATGTGGGCTTTAAGAGCCTCATCCAAGCTGCCTGGAAGCCAGTATTCTGCTCACAGCCTTCAGATGAAGATGTAGAACTCTCAGCTCCTCTTGTACCATGCTGGCCTGGATGCCCCCATGTGCCCGCCCTGGTGATAATGGACTGAACCTCTGAAGCTGTAAGCCAGCCCAATTAAATGTTGTCCTTATAAGAGTTGCCTTAAAAAAAAAAAAAAAAAAAAAAGAGTTGCCTTAGTCATGGTGTCTTTTCATAGTAGTAAAACCCTAACAAGGCACTGTCCAACACCCTAACCCATCATCTCTGTTGCAAGAGGTTCCTAGTACAAGCTTCACACTTTCTTTATCCTGTGAACTTCCTCAAACTTTGTCAGGATAGTTTTAGTGGTCATAACAGTTTAGACACTTTAAACAGCCTCTTAACTCACAATGACATTCACTACTGCATATATGCTCTTTTGAACTTCTTGTTGACTCCGTGTCATATTCCCATGGTATGTTAACACAACTATTCTTTTTTATTTGTTTGTTTTCTGAGACAGGCTCTTTCTACATACTTTGGTAGTCTTAGAACTTATTCATACATAGGCTGACCTCAAACTCATAGAGATCCACCGCCTCTGCCTCTGCCTCCAAACTTTATAATTAAAGGCACCTGCCACCATGCCTAGCACAGCCATTTCTTTTAAAATTGGTTTATGTTATTATATAAACTGACAGATAACATAATGACTTTCATTCAAATATGTCATACTCTTTGACTATATTCATTCCTCTTTATCTTCTGTCCTCCTTCCCCACCCAACTCCTACCCTTGCCAGATAATCCTCTTATATTTTTATACAGTGTATATGTGTGTGTTTGTGTGTGTGTGCATGTGTGTGTGTTTGTGTGTCTGTGTGTGTGTACATGCATGTGCACCATATATATGTTCTAGGTTCCATATATAAGAAAAATAGGAAATATTTGTTTTTGTGGGTCAGGATTACTTCACGAATACTATGATCTATAAATTGTTCTTTCTTTTCTCAAAGAAAATCATTTCCTTCTTTTTTGTATGAGGTTAGCCCCATTGTGGGGATGGAGCAATGCCTCAGTAGTTATAAATATGTGCTTCTCTTCCAAAAGATCAAGTTCAGTTCCCAGCACCCACAATGAACAGCTCACAACTACATATCATACCAGTCCCTGGGGAAATAAGAACCTCTTTTGGTCTTCATGAACATGCACAACACACATGTAAAAGTATTTTTTTTTGCCTAAAGTAATTGTCATCTTGGAGGCTTACAGCTTCTTTCTGCTAACCTATACCTAGTCCTAGAAGCTTCTAGCCTCCATACAAACCTATCTCAGCCTAGAATGTCTTCAATTTCTGCGACTGACTGCTGAGTAAGATCACCCTTCCTAGCTCTTTCTGAATGCTTGCTGGCTGGTCAACTCAGCTGTTCTGGCTCAAACTCCTTCCAAGCGGACTGACTCAATTTGGCTTCTCTCTTGTCCTCTGACTTTTTGCTCTGCCTCATGCTAACTGGCAATCTGTTCTAATCTTCTGGTTCCTTCTCATTTCTGGCTCATTTTCTCTTCACTTGTGTCTAACTTGTTCTCTTTCTCAGTCTGTCTCTGTAAAACTCTCCACTAAAACTGCCTCATTCTCTCTCTTCCTCTCTGCACTGAACTCTTAAGTAGCTTCCCTTTCCTCTCTCTTCTCTGAGTGTTGTCCATATCTTTCAAAACTTTCCCTAATTCATCATTTTGTCTGACAGTCAATTAGACATCACTTTCAAACATGGTTGCTTCCTTCTACAAATTAACTTTAGCTTTGCTGTTTCGGATTAAACGTATATACTAAGGGCATGTCTGTATTTCAGCCAGAGAAATTAAATTTGTGTGCTAACGACTGAGCCACACCACAACTAAAATAGTTTTTTTCAGTAAATAACACAATGTTGGGGTTCACACTGTGATCAAAGTTCGTGCAAAACACATACACACACACACACACACACACACACACAAAGAGAGAGAGAGAGAGGGGGGGGGGATTTAAAAAAAAAAAACCTCACTGTGAATATATATATACTACATTTGTTTATCACTATCTAATTTCTGGTTTGACTTGAATATATATAGTGCTGCCTAAATACAGGTGAGCCCAGAATAGTCTGTCTTGATCCCCTCAACTAGCTATTCCTTTCTTCTCAGTTCTTCTAGCGGCAATTGTTACTTCTCAACACTTCTCAGATAATAGTTGGGTCTGTGTATACTGTTTCTCTTTGAGGTCTTTTAGGATCGATTACTCAACACTGCATTTTAGTGTGTGTCACAATATCAGGCATTAGGCAGGAAGTAGAGCTTTTCTACAGAGGGTCTTTTCACCTCTCTCCCTCCCTATTTATTGTCATGACCCATGCATTGCATTACTCTCCAATCATTCCGTAAGATTTCATCTTCCTCTTTCATGGTCCCCCTTCTAGTCTCAACACACACACACACACAACACACACACACACACACACACACACACACACATTACATATAAAATCTCGAATTTGCATGAGAGATAACTCACAGGTCTGGCTTATTTCACATAATCATCTTCAGTTTGACTCACTTTCCTGCAAATGTACTACTTAATTTTTCTCTACAGATGTATGAAGTACCATTTAGTATATGCACTACATTTTCATTATCTACTCAACTGTTGGTTGGCACCTAGGCTGATTTTATTGCCTGGCTATTGTGAATAATGTAACCGTAATACTGTACAAGTATTCCTGGTGTATGCTCAGTTCTTTGGGAATATGCCCCAAGAGTAGTATAGATGGGTCATATGATAATTCCATGTTTAGTTTTTAAAGAAATCATCATATGGATCTCTGTAGTGCTGTACCAGCTTAAACTCCCACCAATGGTAAATAAGGATTTCTCTTTCTCCATATCTTTGCCAGAATCTGTTGGGATTTGATTTTTTGATGATATCCATTCTAACTAAGGTGAGATGGAATTCCAAAGCAAATTTTAATTGTGTTTCCCTAATGACTAGAGGTATTAAATGATTTTACAAATATGTATTGTCCACTTCTGTGTCTTCTTTAGAGAATTAACTAGGCAGTTCATTGAACTATTTATTTGTTTTAGTAAGTCAGTCCCTTGACAGTCTCATCCATGTATATAACGTTATAATTATGTATATGTGTATATGTAAATGTAATTAATAATGCATTCTGATTACTATCTATGCTACCTTCTCTTCTTACTCCCCAACCTCTAAGAACCCACTATCCCGCCAGTCTTTTTCCAAGATGCATAATCTTTGTTTTGTAGTGAGCCATTCAGTCAAGCCCTGTCTGTGTGACATTGGATTGGGATTACCAGGGCTGATGGCATCATCAGTGGGTACATCAGTGGTATTTCCCTTCCCTGACTGTATTTGTAGAAAATACTTCTTCTATCCATTCATGGCTGTTGTTGCCCACTCTTCTGCAGACCTACTGCAGACATCTGTAGTTGTTAAAAATCGTGATTGCAACAACTATGTATTGTCCAAAACATAATGTTTCACAGCCCTTCCCCAGGGCTTCTGGCTTTTACAGTCCTTCTTTCCTCTCTGCAATGTTCCCTAAACCTTAAAGGAGACAGTATAAATGCCTTATTTAAAGCTGAGCACTCAGCTGTCACTTATTCTCAGAATATTGTGCAGCCATGTGTATCTGCATTTACTGCAATTCACTGAAGAAAGAAGCATCTCTTATTAGGACTGACTGTGGTAACTGTCTTTGTGTATAAGCATATATATTTAGAAGGCAGTTTGGTGTTATGTCAGTTTACCTAAACAACTGAACTGACTTCTACCCTAGTCATTTGCTCACTTGTTGGTTAGAAGACTTAGGGTGGGATGTTGGTGTTTAATTTGGGAGGTTTTGTACATCCTGTATGTTAATTCTCTGATTCATAATTGACAAAGATTCCTACTGGAATCTTTCAATTCTCTGAGCCAGGGGTTTGAAACAGGACATAGAGTGGGACTCTGGTCTGGCTTTAAAGCTTGATGGTCTCTGGCATTCTAGCTCTCTAACTATACTAAAATACTGATGATAACTTCTAAAAAGTCCTAAAAACTTTCTTGTTCTTTCAGAGGGTACAAAGCTGCTGGCTTAGATGATTGATACCTGTACCTAACAGCAGAAGATTAAATAATGTGGCCTTTGTTCTATCTCAGCAGGAACTGAGCTGCTCTTTCAGCCTGCTAATAGAAGTCGAAGGAAGAAAAAGGGACACTTTGAAAAGTGATAACAGCATTTATTACTAAGTTGTGAAAAGTTTTCTATGAAAGCTATCTAAGAAAAAGGGGGAAAACCAGAATAAATGAAAAGGGGGAATAAGGGAAAATTCTTCTTTGCCTCATTGTATAAGAAGTGTTCTGTCCAAAGAAGTTCTCCTCAGCTCAGTTCTGACTCTTCTCTTTGTCCTCAGAGCTTATACATCATTCAGAAAGTGATCAGATGTTAAAAAGTTCATCACAAGTTTACACAAATTCAAATCATAAATTGTAATAGAAGTTTACAACAGATAATGTTTACATGCAGTCCATTAAGAGTAATTATCTGAGTATTAAGAGTAATTACCTGGCACAGCTCCAGAGGTTCACTGAGAGTTAAAAACCATAACTGAGTTAATAGTGAAGCTTTGTATAGATAAATTCAGTCAATATTTTATCTTCTGTCTTAGCACCTATAATAAGCCATTAATTCCTTTTTCATGACCTTTGGTTACTGGTTTTACAACCTATTGGAATGTGCTCTGAGTAAAACTGGTTGCTCTCTAGAAGCAATGAACTTGTGATACACTGGAGACTGGCAGAGTTCTCATTGCAGTTTTGACTAACAGAAAAGGATCTAATAGCAGTCCCACTATAAAAGAACTTAATAAGTACTAATATCATTTTAGGAATTCTTATAGAATCATTATAAAGAATTGAGAAGTCATCTATTTGTCTATATAACATCACTACAAGACAATATATCTTCATAGATCTGCAGAAATCTGCTCTAAAGGGTTGGCTAATACCTAGTGATTTTCATACATGTTTAATAATAACAGGAAAAGCATATTAATAGCAGAACTCTTTCCTAAAATGATTTTCTCCTGGGCCTTGCCTACAAGAAAGTTCCTTAGTAGACTTTAAGGCGATCATCTCAGGAAGATCACCTGCTAGTTATTAGCTTGTCCTATGATGGCTCCTGACAAATTCCTCCTATTCTGTAGACTATATCTTCACTCTAGTGATTATTTCTTTTGCTGCTCACACTTTTTTCAGTAATTTATGTTTATTCACTTTACATCATGATTAACACCCCCTCCTCCCAATCCCACCATTAAAAATCCCCACCATTGCTCCCCCTTCTCCTTAGAGAAGGGGAGGCCCCCTTAGGTACCACGCCACACAGGGACATCTAGTACCAGCAGGACTAGGCACATCCTCTCTCACTGAGGCCCAACTAGGCAGACCAGGTGAGGGAAGGAAATCCAGTTGTAGGGAACAGCCCCTGCTATACTTGTTAGGTGACTCACATTAAGATCAAGCTGCACATTTGCTAAAATATATAAGTTACCTAGATCCAGCTCTTGCATTCTTCCTGGTTGATAGTCCAGTGGAGCTCCCATGGGCTCAGGTTAGTTGACTCTGTAGGTATTCTTGTGTTGTCCATGACCTCTCCACTTTTCTGAATTCTATTCTGCACTCTTCCACAAGACTCCCCCAACTTTGCCTGATGTTTGGCTGTGAGTCTCTGCATCTGCTTCCATCCTCTGCTGGATGAAGCCTCTCAGAAGACAGTTATGCTATGTTCCTGTCTGCAAGCATGGCAGAGTATCATTAATAGTGTAAGAGATTGGTTCTCTCACATGGGATGGGTCTCAAGTTGGACCAGTTATTGATGGACTGTTTCCTCAGTCTCTGCTCCATCTTTATCCCAGCACATCTTATAGGCAAGACAAATTTTGACTTGAAGGTTTTGTGGGTGGATTGATGTCCTGTTTCCTCCTCTGAAAGTCCTTCCTGAGTATGAGAGGTGGCCACTTCCATCTCTATGTCCCCCTCTGGTAGGAATTTCAGCTAGGTCACCCCCATAGACTTCTCATATCCTCTCCCATTCCAGGGGTACTGGAAATCATCCTAGACTAGATGAAAAGAATCGATTTCCATTCTTACTCCCAGCCCTCTTCTGTCCCTCCTCTCCACACACCTGGACACCACCCCCATTCCCCTCATCACCCCCTCTTCTACCCAGTTTCCTTTCTCTGTCAACCTCAGATGACTATTTAGTTTCTCCTTCTGAATGAGATGCATACATACTCCCTTTGTAAACTTATTACCTGGTTTCTTTGGGTCTATGGGTTTGTAGTACAGCTAACCTGCACTATTTGGCTAACATCCACTTATAAGTGAGTATATACCATAAGTGTCTTTCTGGTTATAGGGTACCTCACTCAGGATGATATTCTGAGCTCCATCCATTGGCTGCAAAATTCATGATGTTTTTGTTTTTAATAGCTGAATGCTTTTTCATTGTGTAGATGTACCACATTCTCTTTATCTATTCTTCAGTTGAGGGACATCTAGGTTATTTCCAGTTTCTGGCTATTATGAATAAAGCTGCTATGAACATAGGTAAATTTAATTCACATAATTTCAATTTGTCATGTTTTGGTGTTAGTTCCTGTGCAAATAAAATCATTTCCAGGAAGTTCTCATCTATGCATTTATCCTGAAATTCTTTCCACTAACAGTTTCAAATTTCATGACTTTGATCCATTTTGTGTTGATTTTTATTCTACAAAGGGCTTTTAATAATACAATAGCTTTAGTTAAGAAAGTAGCTGCAAACGTTGGAGGGAGCTGTTTGCTGAGAAGCATCACCAAACATGTAATAGGCTGTCCACTATCTATCGCTTCATAATAAACTAGCGTGCTTTTGCAGTCTTAAACAACAAAGCAGCACTAGTCACTTCTAGAGATCTGAAGCCCAGCACCGTTGAGAAGCTCTCTATGCCCTGGTGTTTTTCCTCAACAGGTTAGGATGTGTATTGAGGTGCTTTAACTATATAGATAGTGTCCCAGAAATACATTCCAAGACATTTGGGGGACAATATCACTTGAAGTAGCAACTAGTTAGAATAGTATGCTTTTTGCATGAATTTAACAGGAGTGTTAACATTCTCCCTCCTTGGGTGATACTAGCACAAATCCATGCCTGGCCTGCTATCTGCAGCTGATTTGCGAGGGCATCTTCACCAAGTGTGAGCCGACCTTTATTGTCTCACCTCTACATGTCATGAAAACACTGTGTGGGCATAAACACATAAAGTTCAGCATAGTATTATTTAAAACAATAGAGTTAGAATTTAGCATTATCTACAGATAGACCCTCACACCTTTATCTGTGCTGTTTGTGAGTGCAGAATCTTAGGACGAGCCTTTCTCTGCTGGTTAATAAAAGCTTAATGGGATTTCAGATTAATTTTTTAAAATTAGTTTTTGAGAATATCATACATGTATCCAACATATTTTATCACATTCTCTTCCCCCTATCCCCCTCTTTCCTCTCTCTTATCTCTTCCCTCTCCAGTCTCCCCTCCCCCCCCCCACTAATTCTGAACTCCTCCCATATGTTTCTCTCAACTTCATGACTTCTTCTTGTTTTCATATAACCCACAGAGTCAAATTGGGTGCCCATAAGCCATGAATATGAGTCATCCACTGAACTGGGTCAACTGCCAGACCACACCCTAAAGACAACTGAGTCTCATTGCCCTAGCAGCCATCAACTGTCAAAGCTCCTCAGCTATGAGTGGGGGCTCATGTACTCTCCCTGCTTCATGGTGACCTGATGACTAGCTTGATCTTGTGTGGGTCATGTGCAAGTAGCCACAGGCACTGTGAGTTCCTAAGATATACAGTCCTTGTAATGTTCAGAAGACGCTGTTTCTTCCTCAACCTCTGGCTCTTACAATCTTAGCACCCTCTCTTCCTTGATGGTCTCTGAGTCTTGGCAAGATGGTGCAACACAGATGTCCAATTTATGACTGAACATTTGGCAAACACTTGTTCCCTCTACTTTGGTCAGCTATAACGTTCTGTATTATCCACAGTCCACTGCACAAGGATGCCTCTCTGATGTAGGTTGAGAGGATTCCACATTTTGATGGCTCATTGTGTCAGAAGCATAAAATATATGGAAACCCTTGCTCTGTTTTACATACTGCTTCTTGTTTATTAGTTATTTTTGTTCTTTTAAGGGCCATGTGTATATTCCAAGTAGCTCATAAATAACCCAAATTGGTACAAGTTGAGCTATGTTTTAATCTCATAAAAATCAACTATTTCCAGGGAAACTATATTAACTTTATCACTTCTACTTCTAGACAAAGGGCTGATCCAATTCATTTGGCTCAGTTCTATGAAATACATGATTTTATAATGACCAATAATACATAAAGATTGTGCTATAGAAAAATAGGTGGGAGGGGGAAGTATTACAAACCCCACAGTCTTGAACAGTCAAAGGTCTTACATAAGTGTGAGGTCTGACATTGCAGAGTTCCACAGAATATGTAGCTTGTATACTTCTCTAAATGGTTGACTTAAATGTGTCTTGTGCTAATGAAGAGAGGTTTCTTATTTGATGGTTTAAAGTTTAGTATTTTACATGATTTTAAAACATTGCTTAAATCTATTGTTTCTGTGAATTATTTCTTTTCCTTCCCTTCATTACCATAACTCTAAGGTCTGGTAGAATTCTGCACTAAAACCATCTGGCCCTGGGCTTTTTTTGGTTGGAAGTTTTTGATGACTAATTCTATTTTCTTAGGGGTTATGGGGCTGTTTAGATAGGTTACCTGATCTTTTTGTTTTCTCTTCATTATTACATTTTATCATTCTATTCATTTACATTTCAAGTGGTATCCCCCTTCCCAGTTACCCCTCAACAACCCCTCCAATCCCATCCCCCTTCTGTCCCTCCTCTTTGCTCCTCCACCAACTCACCCACTCACATATCACCACTCTAGCATCCCCCTACACTGGGACATCAAGCCTCCACAGGACCAAGGGCCTCCCTCCCATTGATGTTAGATAAGGCCATCCTCTGCTACATATGCAGCTGGAGTCATGGATTCCTCCATGTACACTCTTTGGTTGGTATTTTAGGCCCCGGGAGCTCTGGGTGGTTCAGTTAGTTAATATTGTTCTTCCTATGGGATTGCAATCCCCTTCAGCTCCTTCAGTCCTTCCCCTAGCTCTTCCATTGAGGTCCCTGGGCTCAGTCTGACTGTGAGTATCCACATCTGTATTGGTCCTTCACTGATAGAACCTGTCAGAGAACAGCCATATGAGGAGGTTCCTGTTGACAAGCACTTCTTGGCATCAGCAATAGCATGGTGGTTTGGTGTCAGCAGATGAGATGGATCCCTAGGTGGGGTGAGGTTACCTGAACTTGATTTAACTTTGGTACGTGGTATCTGTGTAGAAAATCATCCCTTTCATCTAGATTTTCCAGTTTTGTAGAGTATAGCCTTTTGTAGTAGGTACAGATGACTTTTTTTTTTTTTAATTTCCTCAAGTTCTGTTGTTATGTCTCCCTTTTCACTTCAATTTTGTTAATTTAGATACTGTTTATGGGACCTTTAGTTAGTTTGGCTAGGGGTTTATTCCCTGTATTGTCCTCTTTGCTTCTAGTTAGTTGTGTTTAGCCCTGAGTTTGACTATTTCCTGCTGTCTACTCCTCTCGGGTATTTTTGCTTCTTTATAGTCTAGAGCTTCCAGGTGTGCTGTTAATTTGCTTGTATGGGATCTCTCCTATTTCTTTATGAAGGCACTTAGTGCTATGAATTTTCCTCTTAACACTGTTTTCATTGTTCCTCATAAGTTTAGGTATGATGTGTCTTATTTTTATTAAATTCTATAAAGTCTTCGATTTCTTTATTTCTTCCCTAAGTAATCACTGAGCAGAGAGTTTGTTCAGTTTTGATGAGTATGTTGTCTCTCTTTTGTTTTTGTTGTTATTGAAGTCTGGGCTTAATCTATTATGATCTGACAGAATGCATTGGGATTATTTCAGTCATCTTGCATCTATAGAGGTTTGTTTTATGTCCGATTATATGTTCAGTTTTGGAGAAGGTTCCATGAGGTGCTAAGAAGGTATATTCTTGTGTTTGGGGTAAAATGTTCTGTAGATATCTATTAAATCCATTTGGTTCATGTCTCTTGGTAGTTTCACTATGTCTCTGTTTAGTCTCTGTTTTAATGACCTGTTCATTGGTGAGAGTGGGTGTTTAAGTCTCTCACTATTATTGTGTGAGGTTCAATGTGTGTTTTGAGCTTTAGTAAAGTTTCTTTTACAAATATAGCTACCCTTGCATTTGGGGCACAGATGTTTCCCCTGATGGATTTTTCCTTTGATGAATATAAAGTGTCTTTCCCCATCTTTCTTTATAACTTTTGGTTAAAAGTCTATTTAATTGGATATTAGAATAGCAACTCTAGCTTGTTTCTTGGGACCATTTTCTTGAAAAAACTTTTTTCCAGCCTTTTACTCTGTGGTAGTGTCTCTCTTGTCACTGAGGTGTGTTTTCTTGTATGCAGCAAAATGCTGGATCATATTTATGTATCCAGTCCATTAGCCTATGTCTTTTTAGTGGAGAATTGAGTCCATCAGTTTTGAAAGGTATTAAAGACAGATGATTGTTAGTTACTGGTTTGGTTTTTTTTGTCTGTTTGTTTTGTTTTTGTTGGAGGTAGTATTATGTGTATATGATCTCTTCTTTGGGGTGTGTTGTGAACTGTTTAGTTTTCTTGTGTTTTCTTGGGGTAGTTACCCTCCTTGAATTGGAGATTTCATTCCAGTATCTTATGTAAAGCTAGTTTAATATAAAGATATTGTGGAATATCTTGGTTTCTTCACCTGTAATTATTGAGTTTTGCTGAATATATCCTGGGCTGGCATTTGTGTTCTCTTAGGGTCTAGATAACAGCTGACTAGGATCTGCTGGCTTTAGATCTCTGTTGGAGAAGTCTGGTGTGATTCTGATAGGTCTGCCTTTATATGTTACTTGGCCTTTTTCCCTTACAGCTTTTTAATATTCTTTCTTTGTTCTGTGCATGTAGTGTTTTGATCATTTAGGGACAAGATTTTCTTTTCTGGTCAAATCTATTTGGTGTTCTGTAGGTTTCTTGTAAATTTATAGCCATCTCTTTCTTTAGGTTAGGGAAGTTTTCTTCTATGATTTTGTTGGAGAGGTTTTCTGGTCCTTTGAGCTGTGATTCTTCACCTTCATCTATTCTTATTATTCTTAAGTTTGATCTTTTTATTGTGTCTTGAATATCCTAGATATTTGGGTTAGAATCTTTTTACACTTTGTATTTTCTTTGACTGATGTGTCAATATTTTTCTGTGGTATTTTCTATACCTGAGATTCTCTCTTCTATCTCTTGTATTCTGTTGGTGATGCCTGCATCTGTAGCACCTGATCTCTTTCCTAAGTTATCTGTCTCCATGGTTACCTCCCTTGGTGTTTTCTTTGTTGTTTCTATTTCATTTTGTAGTTCTTGAACTGTTTTTTCAATTCCTTCACCTGCTTGATTGTATTTTCCTGTATTTCTTTAATGTGAGTTCTTTATATCCTCCTTAAAGGCCTCTATTATCTTCATAAGGAGAATTTTAGGTCATCACCTTGTTTTTCATGTGTGTTAGGTTAGCCAGGGCTTGCTGTAGTAGGAGAACTGGATTTTCATGGTGCCAATTGCATTGAGTTTTGTCGTTTATGATTTACCACTGCCTCTGGCTATCTGGTTCTCTCTGGTATTAACTGTCCTGTGGGTCTCTGACTGAAACTAGCCTCCTTGGGGTAGGTAGAGCTTTGTTACCTGAGTTAGAGCTGGTCTCCTTGAGGCAGGCAGTGTTGTCTCTGGTTAGTATGGGTCTCCTGTGTCTCTGGTTAGAGCAGTCCTCCTGTGTCCCTAGTTACTGTGGACTCCTGTGCCCTTGGTTATCATGGACCTCATGGGAGGCTTGCAGCTGTAGCATTTAGGCAGGTATTGGCTGGTCTGCTGATCTGGCCTAGGTGGGGAAGTGACCTGGAAGGAAGGGGAACCTTAGGGGCCGGGAGATGGGGTAGATCCTGCATCAGCTGAGCTGTGTAGATATCCCATTAGCATGGGTATTTGGGCAAAATTCTCATCTGTGTCCTTGTCACTGCTTACTGTATACTTTCAACTGCCTTGTTCTCTTTAATAGTAATTTCAGTACTTGAAGGTTTTTATTTTTTTTTTCATTTCATAAATAAGTACTGTATTTATATAATTTCCACTCAGTTCTCCTTCCATTTTCCCCTTGACCCCCCAACACACTCTAAAATCATTACATCTTCTTTACTTATCATTACTACATATAATATAAACATATAGTAGACTGCTAAGTTCATTAATATTGCTTATATGTATATACATTTAGGTAGAACTGCTTGGAATTGAACACTCTATCAGAGGCTTGTATTTAAAGGAGACTTTTTTCTCTCTGAGCTGCCATTAATTGCATGTAGCCCTTTATTTAGGGATGGGGCCTTTAGACACTATCTCATGACTGAGATAAATTGTAATTAATTTATGATGTAAAATGTATTAATTGACAACTCATTGTGAATTGTTCTCTAAATCTACAATTACCAGTTGTAGATTCTTACATTGGCCTCTATTCACTATTCAAGAAGCTTCTTGTACAAGGGGTGAGAAGTACACTTTTTTGAAGAAATAAGAAGAAATTTTTAGAACGCAGTTAGAAACTAAACTATATTGGCTTGGGAAGTAGCAATAGTAAGCTCTCTTCTCTCATCAATGACCCCCAACATCCATGGGCAATTGTCTGGGTTTATTGTATCATTCATGAATTCTCTTTTATTGACTGGACCTTCCATCTAATTAAATGGCTGTTGGTTACTCCCAAGATATAAGTGCAATCTATTGAGGATAACTTACTGTGGCTGGTCAGTGTTTTGGTTTGTAGGCTTTAACAGCTGGTTAAGGTAGTGATTGCTTTTTTTGTTGTTAACAATTTACATTACACCTTCAGATACTATAAGAGCCAGTCCTTAGAGAAGAGGCTTTTTGTTCATCCCAATTCAGTTTCTCCAAGTCCTGAATCTGAAGTAAATGTTGTCTTCAGCAATAGGGTCTTACTTTTAAATTCTGAGAGGAAAACAAGGACAACAGAAATAAATTATACTGTTTTGGGAGTCTTCTGGACTTCCCTAATCAATAACTCCAAGAAAGGTTTGCTATGTCCAGCACTGAAAGCTTCCCTAGATAGTCTATGGCTCTTGAAGTTAACATGATTAGTGGTATAACTTCATTTAAAACACATGTGCAATTTAAGTCAATATAAAATTATGTTTTCATGTAGTTTGTATCAAACATTCTTGGTGTTATTTATTCCTCCTTCTCCTCTGTATCACGTTCCCTTCTGGCAGTTAAAGTCTTGCAATTCTGTTTGTATGGCCAAGTTTCTACCTTGCAATTCCTGGTTATGGGCATTTGGCTCAGCATATTGTATTTCTTTTTGCTATGAGACACTTCTTTTCTTTAACACAGTCTGTAGGATGTCTGGGCATTTTAGGAAGGTGATCTTTCAGACCAACTGAGTCATGTTCTGACTTGTCTGAAACCCTTCACCACTCAGGCTATCTACACAGTATATTCAGCCAAGTAATCTATAGCTTTGCCATGACTCCCCCCTTCAGTTCAATAAAATCCAGTTTGGCCTTGATTACTCACCTGCTCTCCAATTTTTCTTAACCTGGGTCTAGCTTATGACATATTTACACAAAGTGAGAACACATATTATAAAGGAATTTTAATCTAACAACATGGCTGCTCTGGCAAGGGATCACATCCAAAGAACTTCTAGGTGTGATCTTGCTAGAATGGCACACCTTTAATCCCTATAGCTGGAAAAGACATGTCCTTAGTACATACTTTAATTCTGAAACAATGAAGTTAAAGCTGGTTTATAGAAGGAAGCAGCCATTTTTTTAATGTG
Organism: Mastomys natalensis; assembly: GCA_021653895.1. Classification (NCBI taxonomy): domain Eukaryota; kingdom Metazoa; phylum Chordata; class Mammalia; order Rodentia; family Muridae; genus Mastomys; species Mastomys natalensis. The sequence goes on along the minus strand of JAJTUV010001363.1, from coordinate 779,427 downwards.
ACATCTAATTGAGGGACTGACAAAGTGATGAATCAAAGAAAGATAAAAGAATGAGCCAGAGATAGGATACACCCAACTCTCAGAAGAACAGACAGGAAAGAGGTAACTTAAGAGCAGCCAGGAGTTCCCAATAGAGGAGTTAGAGTGAAGACTGAAGGAGTTGAAAGGATTTGTGACCCCATGAGGAGAACAACAATACCAACCAACCAGAGACCCCTGGGTCTAAATCACCAGCCTGGGAGCACTTAGGGAGGACCCATGGCTCCAGCTATATATGCAAGGGTGTTATAGGTGGGAGAAGAGATCCTTGGATGGACATTGTGTGTGTGTGGGAATTCGAGGGTGGGGAGGTGAGGTGCAGGACAGGGTAGGTGGGGGTACACCCTCATAGAAGCAGGAGGAAGGAGGATGGGATAGGGAGTTCCTGGGGGGGGAATGGGGTAAGGGAGAACAACTGAAATGTAAATAAAATTTCCAATAAAAAAAAAAGAGCAGTCAAGAGAAGAGGGCATTTCAGTGAGTGCTGTTCAGTTGAGTTCAGTTCAGTATAGTTCTGTGCCGTTCAGTTAAATACAGTTGAGTATAGTTGAGTTTGTGCAGTTCTGTTCAGTTCTGTTCAGTTCATGCAGTTAGTGCAGTTTGTTTTGTGAAATTCAGAGGAAGGTTTTCTAAGCAAAGCAATTCAGTGAGAAGCTGAGGGAAGCCAGTTTGAATCAGTCAGCTTGGATTGGCATTCTGAGTCAGAACAGCTGAACTGAACCAACCAGCCAGAGTTCAGAAAGAACTAGAAAGAACTTATTCAGCAGTAAGTTTCTGAGACGACTAGGAGAAAAGTCAGAAGAGGAGATACAGCCAACTGACATGGAGGTGAACAAATTACATCTAGTGAATAAAAGTTATTATTACAACATATAATACATATAAGATGGCTTTATTTCAATTCCAGTACTTCTATAATTCTAGGTATGAGGGTCATATTTACATATATGAATATACACACATACTACCAGGTGAAGGAATCCATAGCAAACAATTATTCTCTTAACTATTTTCATTTTCTCTTTAATTTAAATTTTAAAGTTATTTATTATTAATTATTATTATCATTATTTGTGTGAATGTATGTGTGTGAGTGTGTGTATTATGCATGGGTGAGTGCAGGTATTTGCAGAGTCCAGAAGAAGGCAATGCACCCTCTGAAGCTAGAGTTACAGGCAGTCATGATTTGCCTATATGGGTGCTGAGAATGGAAATCAGGTCTCTGCAAGAGCAGTACCCACTCTTAAACACTGAGCTATCTCTTTAGCCCATAAATATTTCTAGTCCTAAAGTTCTTTTCTTCTTGGCCTTTACATTTTGAGATTTGTATAATATAGTTTTCTTTAGAAGATTATTAGGAGAATTATTTTTATTTTGGGCTGAGATGATCTGTTAGGAATCCTAAGAGATGGAGTTAGAGAGATAGTTCCATGGTTTAAATCACTGCTTCTCTTATAGAAGAACCAAATTCAGTTCTCAGCACCCTTGTCAGGCTGTTCACAACTGTCTGTAACTCCAGCTTCAGAGGATCCAACAACTTCTTCTGTCCTTTGCAGACACCTACATGTAGGTGGTATCATACATACAAACACATAAATAAAAATTAAAAGTATGCCTTTAAAATAATATTAAGGAAGGATTTAACTGTGTTTTTGAGTGGTGATATTTCAAGGTACTTGTCATCCTATCAAATAGTCTTAGGGTACCTTGTATGAAGGTATGTCTTTGTACATTCAATCGTTAATTCTGCACAGCAGAGAGCTAAATACTAGCAGGGTCTTGGTATTGTTATTTATCGTATTTTGTAAATATTTGTTCTTCCTAACCTGCCTAAGGCAATCTAGGATTGTATCTGATTGGCTGTAATAGAGATCTGATGGCCAGGAAGTAGAAAGCAGAACTTCTGAGCAAAGAGAAGGAGACTGGGAAAAAGGCAGAAGTGGGAAATTCAGCCAGCTGACATGGAGGTGAACAAACGGACCAGAGCAGAGGAAAGAGATGTTTTTTAGAGTTAAGTAGATTCCTCCCATGTGTGAAAGCTATCTTCAGAACTGTGTATGATCTTAAGATTGCTGTTTTTACATTATGCAAATTTACATGCATGAAATTTCCATTTTTATTTGCTCAAAAATACTTTTTAAGATATTTTCTGGAAATTACTCCACTCAGTTCCATTTGTTACTTTATAGAAGTTATGGTATATGAACTTTGCCTGGGAGAGATGAACAAATATTTTTCACCCCAGGCAGAGCATGCTGAAAGACCAAAGTACCAAATCTACTGAAGTTTAACTTAATGAATCGATGAGTTCAATAAGGGCCACTTATAGGATCATGGGTGAGGATTTTTTACAGGAGGATGAGCAACTATGAGCAGCTATAAAACTGAAGAAAATGTGGCTTTACCTCACAGTTCTCTCAATAATGCCAGGTTTTCATTTATTGTTCTCTAGTTCCAGATATTTATGAGGCCCTCAGCTAACAAAGCCCAGTGTTCCTTATGACTAAGATTAGCCAGGCAGTCAGACACTCTCTTTCTTCATGTTGAGTCGTTATGCAGCTCTTGTCTCTGAAACTTTCCACAGCACTCAGACTGATACAATCTATCTTCACGCTTTTGATCTTCAACATTCTCTAAGAGCCTCTTTAATTTCCTGTTTAAAGTCTATCTCAATTCAAGTATTCAGAAGCAAATAATCTCTGGTTATCATGGTTTCCTGTACCAGGCCATCTGCATGCTGCCATCATGGATTTCCCACTTTTTCACATTAAAGATTGAACCTAAAGTGTATTGTCAATTATTTCTACTTCACCCTCTTCCTTTTATCCAGTTCTTCCCATGGGTTGTATATTTTTTGATCTCAGGAGAGTATATTTATCACTAATCTAAATTGTATTCCTTTTCTCTTATATTTCCCAGCAAGAACTCATGAAGCCAACATCCTGATATCATTTACCTTTATTCTGTCAATTCAGAGGCTACTGTGGATGATAGCATCCGCATGTCTTTTTCTCATGTAATTTTTCCTGTAAACATGTAAGTTCTTTGTGAGGATACACACAGTTCAGTCTTGGTTGTAAGTGTCATTTCCAAGAGCAAGGAAATATAATTGATGCCACAGTCTACTTACAATCTCTATCCATACATGCCACTTCCAGTGACTATTATATATCTTCTAGCCCATCAGTCATTTGAGAGGCATCCACATAGTCACCCTTCATAATCACATGGTAGATTTCATTCATTAAGAAATCTTGCCACTTCATACCACATATAGAAATATAACTACTCTAGGATTCCTCCAGTGGGCATTCCACTTTCAAATAAATTGGTCTTAGTAACATGTCTTCTCATTTACAGCATTGATGGTGTAGCCACCACTTCAGTAAGAATACATGCCATTCTATGTCACATGGGGAAGGGTGTTGTTCCTCCTGTTCTGTCGTGTCTCGTGTTTGAGCATCAAGGATTGTGTGAACATTATCTGGGATACACAAACAAATGTCCACTCACCCAGTGTGTAGCAGTTTCACAAGAGCTTGAAACATTGCATTCTTTTTTTTTTTTTATTGGAACTTTTATTTACATTTCAAGTGTTTTCCCCTTACCCCCTCCCCCCCTCCCTCCCAGGAACTCACTATCCCTTCCCCCCTCCTCCTGCCTCCATGATGGTGTGCCCACACTCACCCTCTCCAGAACCTCACCTCCCACCCTTGAATACCACCCCCAACAATGTCCAGCCTTCATGGGACCAAGAATCTCAAACATTGCATTCTATAGGAAAGTTCATTTAGTATAGTAAGGAAACAAGTCAAAATAGCTTTTGGACGTCCCTGAGACTAAACCTAGTAAACTAGATTCACTAGGCCTGCCAATACTAAGAGTGTATGAGCAGCAAAGATGGCTAAAAGTCACTCTCAGACAAGCCCAGTCTTCTGGAAGAAATACAGATCAGCTAAGATTCCTGAAAGTCCCATACCAACTGAGCCACCTGGAAAGGACACCTTCTAACCAGGTGAGCTGCCTGCAGCTGCACAGTATACTCAAGGTTCTCAGATTTTGTGAATTGTAACCCATATTGGGATGAGTGTTGGTGATACAACTCTCCTTGAGTCATTTCTGTAACTAACTCCTCACACATATTCCTGTAAGTGACCCCAGTAAAATTCATTGGTTCATCAAGTTGTACTTTGGTATCTATACTTTGGTCTGTCATTTCTTATTGTAGATGAGTAGACATTTGTTCAGGTCTTCCTAGTAATAATTTCATACAATGTCATTCCAGATAGGACAGCAATGACAGGAACAAAGACATGATCATATCCATGTGTAGTGTAGTATCATTAAAATCATTTTGCTCATTTATTCACAGGCTATTTGTTTATGATTCTGAAAATAAATTCCTAAAATACAAGTTCTAGAACAAACACCTTATTACATATTTTTTCTTTGGCAGATAATTTAGATGAAAGTTTAGAATGACACTTTCCTCCACATTCTTGTCTTCATCGATTGGAATTTGCCTAAGCACCTTGTCTTAGTTAGGGTTTTCTATTTTGATAAAACACCATCTCCAAAAATGACTCTGGAGAGGAAAGTGTTTATTCAACTTACATCTTGTAATCAGGCATGAAGGGAAGTGTAGCTGGAACTTTGCTACCTTGTGGGTTCTTCTTTTTCTTTCCCTTTATCCTCTGATTTCATCCCTAACACTATATAAGAGAGAAAGAAGAATAGAGGGAAGAAATCCCTGAATCTAATTTCTTTCCCAACTGTTCTTCCCAGTTTCCAGCCCAGTTCCTTCAAATGTATCTCCCAACCAAGAAATGTTTCTCCCAACCCCAAAGTCTGCTTAAATAGTCCCCTTTTCCCAGTTTCCCCAGCAGCTCCTCACCATAATAACTGTTCTAGCCTATCTGTTTAGCTCAGCTTTTCCTGGCTCAACTGTCTCCTAATAATATCTTTAGCACCAACTGTTTTCTCTCACTCTGTTAGCTGTACCCCATGGCCCTGACAGTCTCAGCTGGCTTTTATTATATCCTATCCTGTTTCCAGAAATCCAAGAGGCAACCAACACTGATGGTCTTAGAGCTGAGCAGTTCTAACATCTAAGAATTCATAAAGGGCCAGTTGACTATAACTGGGGATCCTTTGAAGGGTCCAGCCAACAAAATAAATCACACTACAGGAAGTCATGAAAAGAACTCAAGGTAGGAACATGAAGCAGGAACTGAAGCAGAGGCCATGACAGAGACTCTGCTTACAGTCTTGCTTCCCACAACTCAGTCTACATTTTTTGTAGCACCCAGGGCCATAAGCCTAGAGTTTGCAAAGCTCAGAGTCAGTTGAACCCTCCCACATCAAGAATTAATTAAGAAAATGTTCTACAACTTTCTTACAGGCTAATCTGATAGACCCATTTTCTCAAATCCAGTTCTTTTCTCCGGATCACTCTAGCTTGTGTCAAGATGATTTTTAAAAAATCAAGCAGGAGACATCTTAAGAGTCTGAAGTCTCAGACCATTAAAATTGTCATTATACTGCTTGAGATATGGTGATTGAGAAGGATCTTTGTCCTTGTGTTTTCTTTGGCTTACATATTTGAAGTTCTGAAAGAAAGAATAAGGGTTGAAAACTTAAGAACAAAAGATTGCTTCTCCAAAGAAAATGGAAACTGCTCTGTGATGCCACACTGGTATAGGAGAGGAACCAACTTCAAGACTAAAAGAAGACAAGGATTCACATACCATAAGCCAGTCCTGGAATTTGATGAAGTAGCCTGCTTGCAATTCTACCACAGCATCAGATTGTTTGAATCACATTAAATACCCTGCAGTTCCAGGAATATAGGAACGTCTAGTCAACAGACCTTTAACTAACAGTGGCAATGAGAAAAGCACTTCTTTTTACATCTCTTAAGAGCATCTTTGATTTCCTTGTTCCTGAGACTGTAAATCAGAGGGTTCACCATGGGAATCACCACTGTATAGAACACAGAAGCCATCTTGTCATAACCCTGAGAACTGTCAGAGCTAGGGCGCATATAGACAAAGAGTCCTGATCCATAAAAGAGGGTGACTGCTGTCAAGTGAGAGGCGCAGGTATTGAAAGCCTTGAATCTACCTTCTACTGAGGTGATATTCAGGATTGTGCCAATGATATAACCATAGGATATCAGGATAACTAAGACAGATGCCACCCCAAAAATCACTGCTATGACAAATTTCAGGACTTGCAGGGGAAAGGTTTCAGAGCAGGAGAGGACTAATAGCTGAGGCAGGTCACAAAAGAAATGGTTTATAATATTTGACCCACAGAAATGAAGCCGAAGTATAGCACACAGTTGAATTAATGAACCAAAGAGACCAGTGGTATAGGCACCAACCACCATGTGCACACAGAGTGATGGGGACATGATGGCTGTGTAGAGAAGAGGATTACAAATGGCAGCATACCGGTCGTAAGCCATGGCTGCCAGAAGGCAGCATTCAGCCAGACCCAGGCTTGAGAAGAAAAAGTACTGCATGGTGCACCCCACAAAGGAGATAGATTTATGTTTCTGGAAGAATCCTGAGAGCATTTTAGGGGTTGTAGATGAAATGTAACAGAAATCTAAAAATGACAAATTGCTGAGGAAGAAGTACATAGTGTGTGTAGGTAAGGGTCAATCCGAATCAAGGTGATGAGGCCCAAGTTCCACACCACTGTGGAGAGATAACTTCCCAGGAAGACAACAAAGAGAACCAGCTTGAGCTTGGGAAAATCTGAGAATCCCACAAGAATGAACTTGGTGACAGTGGTGCTATTCCTCGCTCCTGGCATCGTCTCTGAGCACCTTGAACCTGCAGATAAATACTCAGATTAAAAATGACTGTTTTAACATTATGGACCTTCCTTGTTTTGACTACAGGAGAGGATGAAAAATTATCCACAATTAAGCTAACTTTAACAAAATCACAATATAAGTATTATTCTGAAAATTACTAGAAAATCCTCCTCCTATCACTTCACAGTTTGAGTTACAGTCCTCCAATTCTCCCCACACATACAAACAGATGTTGCCAAATTTTTGTCTAACGGTTGATATTGATTTTCACTTGTATAAAGATTCCATGACAGTGTTTCATGTTAATTTATTATCAACATTGCATATACTTATTTAGATTCAATTTTTGACAATCTTACAGGTAGAATTTATTTTATTGTTTTAAATTTGTATCTATTGATTGCCATCTTCTCTTTCTCTACTAGGATTATATATGAAACTTTCCATAAAATAAATAGTCTTAATTCACTCTTCCCTAAACTTGGCAATTATTTTCCAAGTTTATCATTCATTGTCAATATTAAGTGTGATCAGAGTTTTAATATATCCATTATTTTATTTCTATCTATTTAACTCCACTCGATAATGATGGCCTTACCTTTGTGTTACACTGAAAAAAAATATTAATTATGTAATTTAGTAAGACCCTTCTCTACATGTCACTTAGTTTTATTTTTTATATTTGCATTAATTTTTTGGAAAAAAATAGCACATTATAAAACTATAAATATGATGTTATTTTGTTTTTTTCTAAATTGTAGTGGACACTCATCCACTACAATGAATTAAATGATTTGACTAACAATTAAAATCACCTTTATAATAAGATCAACTACAGAATCCCCATTTTGCTCAATTTTTAATCTTAGTTCATGTGCCACCTGTTCAGTCCTAGGACATTTTATAATTGTTTATGATAATATTTTATACATAAGCCATAGAGCATTGTAATGACTGGCAAATATCCCTTCATTTTTCAGAGATTACTTTGATGGTTTTCATGTCTATGTCTTCAGATGTGTGTAATGAGTGCATCAAAGGAAATAAAATTAGGATTCACCTTGCATTTCATTTTTCATTAGTCTAGGAGAAAAGACACATAAGATTCTTTTATCTCAGTTGATAACGAAAGGCACAAAAGAGATAACACTAACTGTTAATAAATATTCATTACCACTACACTTGAGAGGACCTGAGTCTAGTGAAACCTGTTCTGGGTTCCAGGGTCTGTCTCTGCACCACTCTGACACCTCTGGGGCTTTGGTTTCTCTATTTTCAAAATGAAATCAGTGCAGCTGTTCTCTATACATCAAAGGGATGTTTCAAGTATGAAAACAATCATTGTGTTGAAAACTATCATAGAAAGAGCTGTGGTCTGGTTCTTAGAGAAATAGTAATGTGATTTTAGCAATAAAAATAAAAGAGGATTAATTAGCAACCCGCAAAAAGGAAATTACACTGACCCATGACATTCATCAGTGTACATAATAAGGACACACCAAGGTCTATGCTATAGTCCTGCTGTAAAATTGACTTATGGGATGCCTATGTTTAAAACATCTTCAGTAAAGACAGAAATAGTTCAAGAGAATTATTAAAGAATTTTTCTTCAAGAAATTAGGTAAATGATTCATTGGAAATACTAATCACTGTGACATTTCTGTAGTATGTTTTCTCAAGTCTATTCTCAGGACAAGTATGTCCTAGAGACCTTGAAAATTGAATATTATTTTAAATTGCTAAGACATTCATTCAGTGAAGATTTTTCTATCTTCTGTATGTTTAACTGAATAGATCTTTTTAATAAACACAAAAACACAATTTTAATCTCTCAGATGAACATTATAGCTCTTCTAGTTCACTGATGAGGAAAAGAAAATGAAATAAAAATATTTGGATGGCAATGCTGCTGGTAATAGAGAAAGACTCCTGAATTAGAAAAATCCCCACTAATTCCTGCAGCTACTTTTATTTAATTTCTTGTTGTCCATTCATGGTAAAACCTACATTCTGGAGTGCCATAATAAATGTGATTCCTTCACTCTACTGCAAGTCAGTGAGATGGATCAAATGGCCCAGCAGCATGATATCAATTTAATCACAAGCAGTGTCAGAGGGATGACATAAACTGTGCTACAAACAGAGCACACTGAGGTCAGATTTAGGGACCTGTAGATGGCTCAGCAGTTAGGAGGGTTTGATGCTCTTGTAGAGGATCCAACTTTGGTTCCTAACCCACAACAGGTAGCTCTCAACTGCCTATAACTCCAGCTTCAGGAGATATGACATCCTCTTCTATCCTCTGTGTATACATGCACATAAACTCATAGACACATGCACATAAATAAAAAATAACAATACATCTTTTCTTTTTAAAAATGACCAGATTTAACATTCTAAGTTTTTTTTTACTGTGGAAATTCATTGCAGATAAAATGTTATCAGAGTCAATAAAAATAAAACATTATGTACAGTAATTTTTAACAGTTTTAAAAAAAGGTATACAGCCAGTTACTTAATAGATAAATATCATTCATACACTTCTGAAGAAGTATTAAGCAACAGTAATAAATTATTCATAGGATTGTAGCCTAAGGGGTCAGTCAAGGGACTAAGGGACCTAACAGTGAAAGGACAAAGAGACAGTCCCTTATTTTTTTGTTGTTTGTCATCTTTCTCTCTTAATATAATAAAATGTCATAATCTTCTCAATAAAATTTTATTTCTTATAAATTAAATAATTTATTTTGTTTCTCTTTAATATTAAAATCTAAATTAAATCTTGATGTAGGAATCACAGAAAATGCTTTCCTTTTGTGTATATAATACAATGTTTGTTGAAATCTAACATCTGCAAAGCACCAAATAAGACTACCATTTAGTAAACAGCAGAAGGAAGATTAAATAACCTCTTCAAATGGCTCCAGGAACAATCCATTATTACTTTGTAATATGTTTTGAGGAAGGAAGGTGAAGGAAATAGAAAACTTAATATGAATAAAGAAAGACTCAATGTATGAACTAAGCTTATTTTCTCATTTACTTTGGAAGTCTTTTTTTTATTATGAATTTAGAGTTCTTTCTAAATTCATTGCACATGGATCATTTTCTAATGTACTGAAAATCTCACTACTTGTACTTAAATTTTTGAGCTATTTTATTATACATTAGCTCTGATATAATTTCAGGTAAAAATCTTTTTTAAAAACCATTTCAAGCCTGGTGGTGGTGGTACGCACCTTTAATTCCAGCACTTGGCAGGGTAGAGCCAGGTAAATCAGCTCAGGTCACCCTGGTCTTCAGAGTGAATTACATGACAACCAGTACTATACAGAGAAACCCCTGTCTCAAAAAACAAAACCAAAAAAAAATCAACTAATATAACAAATATTATATCTGTTCTATACTGCTATTTTAAAACAAATGTATTTGTTTTAAAACATCAATGAGAGGTTGATGAGCTGCCTCTGGTAGTAAAAGCACCTGCTGCCAAGGACCTGGATTTGATCCCAAGAACCCATAATGTGTGAAGAGTGAACTGACTTCTGCAAGTTGTCGTCTGATCTTCACACATGCCCTGAGGCACATGCATTCCTGTATGTATGTGTGCACACACAATAAATAAGTGAATTTTCGTTTCTCGTGGTCCTTCTGGCTGGCTGGATAGCTCATAAGCTGACTGCATCCACATCTTTTCATGGCCATAGTCTACTGAGACGACTACACTGTCTGTCAGATGGAACTGCGTGCACTTGATAGAATATCACTCACATGTTTTGGAAATCACATTGTTACGATTGGGATAGTGGAGATTTCCCTCCACATAGCCTTTCTGTCTAGATTCTTCTAAGCATTAGCTAAGACTCCCAAAGATCAAGACTCAGAATTGTGCGCTCATGAAACTACTGACTATGCAATACTTCCTGTTATCCCAGTGGCAAAATTAATTTGAATGGGTGATGAAAGAATCAGTAAGAAAGGGGATCCTCCAAAGACATGCCAGGGAATGTGATTTCCTGATGTCCACTAATGCATTTCTGCAGCACATGCAGGTATAGCCTCAAGTAAGTGAGCTCTGGGCCAACTTGAGACACAAGAAAATCAACATGGACAGTCCTCAAGGAATGACAGCCAAATTTATCTGGTAGCCTTCACACACAGGTACATCTGCATATACATGTAGACACACACAAGCACAGACACACAATTTAAAAATATTTAATGTGAGTCCAACTAGCAAAACACTCAAGAAGATTAGTCTATTTGGGAAGAACAAATCAGGTAAATTATAAATTTGGTACCTAATTTGGACGATTTTAATTGCCAGGTCATTCCATTTTTTATTTAGGCTTTATAATGCATTTTGGAGAGCCATGATAAATGTTGTAATGCATTTGTGTACACATATATAAATGCCATTGTGAATTTCTGAGCTATTCATAACTTCTGTGAAGTATACCTACCATTCAGCCATTTCATAATGGTGTGAACATTATAGTGTATTTTTACAGACCCCAATGGCATGGATGACTACATAGCTAGACTCTATCCTCTGTGGGGCCATGTGACTAAAACAGCACAAGATTAAGTCAAGCCCTAAAGAAGACATTGCAAAGTTGGTAAATTCGAGATGTTGAAGCTGCTACTTGGATGACACATACTGTTCACCGTAAACTGCTCTACATAAGTAGAAGAGTAAATGCTAAAAAAAAAGACACAGCATAGCACATAATATAGCACTTAGCACACAGTACAGCATAATACATAACCAGCAGAATAACTATTCATTATTTTGTAGTTGATACTTTACATTGGCATTGACTACACTGCCGGATCAGTAGGCTGTTTACTGCAGCATCACCACAGACATGGGTCATATAATATGTCGACTCATGGCATTAAACCTTAGGAATTCTTAAATTTCATTATAACATTATGAGATCACCTTTGTACAATCAGTTAGTTGTTTGCTGACCATCCTTTTATGTGGTGGTTAACTTTATGTTCCCCTAAATTTATGTATATGTTCTCTATATAATCATTTAAAGTATGTCTGTTTCTTGATTTTTTTATAATTTATATATGAAAGTTTCTCAATTCAACATTTTGTCTTAAAGTGGAAATAAATGTCATCAAAGTGCAATCCCTCTCATGTTCTTTCCATTCTAGAGTAAGAAATTGGAGATGATGGAAGGAATTGCTTGGAACAAAGGAAAACAAACTTCTAGCATCAGTGGTTGCTTACAAAGTGTTAGGTTTTCTAAGAATGATAACCGCCTAGAAAGTAATGGTCAGAGACAATAAGGCTTAAAGGATACACCCAAGAATAAAGTACAGGACATTGAAGATGTAAGAACTAAGAAAATGAAGGGGGTAGATGGAGTAAAAGGGTCTTACTGTGCAGCCTTGTGCTTGTGAACTCACAGAGACTCCCTTCTCAAATTCCACAAGCTTGACCTGGAAGATGTAATCTTACAACCCCTTTTCTTCACAGCTGACACACTCTGGCTTTAAATGTTGGGGAGATGGACAGAACTGCCCAGTGCTGACTATAAGAAATGATCCAGAAAACTCCAATATTCTTTCTGTTAACAAGAGATTTAGCAATAAAAATTCCAAAAGTACACTGATTGCATTAATTATTCTTAATCAGAATCTCTTGATTTTAACACAGCTCTTATTAAAAATATGAACAAAGAGAGGGAAAAGACATTATACCAAGATTTGAAAAAAAAAAAAAAGTTAACTAATTTCACATTATCTTAATAACTATCTATATTATGCTTCTTTAGTGAGAACATTATTCCCAGAGCGAAAAGACCAATCCGTTGCAAAAAAAAATCAAGTTACAGATGCAGGGGGAAGTATTAGAAATAGGTGGTTCCTGGCAGGCATAGAGGCTTAAAAATAGATGATCTAAAACAGGTAAAGTCCATGAAGCGATGGTATCACTGCCCAGGCTAACCTGTGCTGTCCTTATTCCTGTTGACTTCAGCTCTCACTCAGATGTTTCTGAGGAAGGTGAGCTGTTGGTGGCTACTTGCTCCACAGCAGTGTGGGAAACATAATAACATCCACATCTCACCTCCTGATCTGGATGAACTCTGCTCTAGATCCTGGCTAAAGGTCATTACACACCTTCTTCCCTCCTCTGAAGAATCATTCCTACAGGGGGCTGCCTACTCCAAACTCTGATCTGTTCAGCAAGCTTCTGGCCATCCATCCATGATAAGGAGAATTACTTTCACTTGAGGTTCACTTAAATATATCCTTAGACCCACCGTGTAAAAAAGTATCACTAATTAGCAGTCCAGGTAAGTGTTCTCCAGTGTAATGGTAATGGGAAAAGTGGGTTTCCCCTGGTGATTTTACTTCTACACGTGGATTCTTCATTCAGAAAATGTTTTTGAAACAAGAGGTCACTAGAATAAGGATGTACCTCATATATCTTCTCCAAATTCTTGCAAGGTGACTTTTACCTTTTCTGTTGCCTATGGGATGATGCACTGTGTGTATTTCATTCAGAATGTTATCAGGCATACTTAAATCATTCACAGATATCATTATAAATATTAGTGTCCATGACTTACAATATTTCTACTCTTAACTTCCCTCAGTTAGATTATTTTTTCTTCTGGACTAAACTAATCCTAGACTGAATGTGCAGATATTTCAATAAACAAATACTTGAGCCATTATTCCAAATCTGAGTTTCTACATTTTTACTTCTACTTAACTTTAAAGTTTCAAAATACAAATAATTTTTTATTTTTCATGTAAATTTTATTACTTTAATTTCTATCATTCACTTTAAGCATGATTCTTTGCTGTTTAAACGTCAGGCAATTCCTTATCTATTTTTCTTGGCTTGCCATTTTTTTTTAACTTTTTTTTTTTTATTGGAAATTTTATTTACATTTCAGATGTTTTCCCCTTACCCCTGGAACTCCCTATCCTTCCCCCCTCCTCTTGCCTCTATGATGGTGTATCCCACCCACCCTCCCCCGTACCTCACCTCCCCACCCTCGAATACACCCCCCCCCCACGACGTCCAGCCTTAATGGGACCAAGGATCTCTTCTCCAACTTATGTATAGCTCCTTTGCATATATAGCTGGAACCATGGTCCCTCCCTAAACGCTCCCAGGCTGGTGATTTAGACCCTGGGGGCTCTGGTTGGTTGGTATTGTTGCTTTCCTCATGGTGTCCGAATCCTCTTCAACTCCTTCCTAGCCTTCACTCTATCTTCTCTTTTGGGAAACCCCATGATCAGTTTGATGGTTAGCTGTGAGCATCTGCCTCTGAGTATGTCAGACTCTTGCAGACCTCTAAGGAGACAGCTATATCAGGCTCCTGTCAGCATGCACTTACTGACATCCACATCAGCTTCTCCCTTTGGTGACTGCACATGGGATGGATATCCAGGTAGAATGGTCTTTAGACAGCTCATCCTTCAGTTTCTGTCCTGTACTTTGTCTCCATATTTGCTCCCTTGAGTATTTTGTTACTCTTTCCAAGGAAGGAATGAAGCCCCCTCTACTGGTCGTCATTCTTCATGAGCTTTTTGTGGTCTGTGAGTTGATCTTGGCTATTTCAAGCTTCTGGGCTAAAATCCAATAATCAGTCAGTGAATACATGTATGTTCTTTTGTGATTGGGTTACATCACTCAGGATGATATTTTCTAGTTTCATCCATTTACATAAGAATTTATTGAATTCATTGTTTTTAATAGCAGAGGAATATTCCATTGTGTAAATGTACCACATTTTTTGTATCCACTCCTCTGTTGAAGGACATCTGGGTTCTTTCCAGTTTCTGGCTATTATAAAAAGTGCTATGAACATAGTGGAGCATATGTCCTTGTTATGGTTAGAGCATCTTCTGGGTATATGCCCAGGAGTGGTATAGCTGGGTCTCAGATAGTGATATTCCAATTTTCTGAGGAAACCCAGACTGTTTTCCATAATGGTTGCACCATCTTGCAATCCCACCAACAATGGAGGAGTGTTCCTCTTTCTCCACATCCTCCCAGCATCTGCTATAACCTGATTTTTTTATTTTAGCCATTCTGACTGGTGTGAGTTGGAATCTCAGGGTTGTTTTGATTTGCATTTCCCTGATGACTAAGAATGCTGAACATTTCTTTAGCTGCTTCTCGGCCATTCCATTTCCTCAGTTGAAATTCTTTGTTTAGCTCATACCATTTTTAATAGGGTTATTTGTTTGTCTGAGTCTAATTTCTTGAGTTCTTTGTATATATTGGATATTAGTCCTCTATCTGATGTGGGATTGGTAAAGATCTTTTCCCAATCTGTTGGTTGCTGTTTTGTCCTATTGACAGTGTCCTTTGCCTTACAGAAGCTTTGCAATTTTATGAGGTCCCATTTGTCAATTCTTGATCTTAGAACATAAGCCATTGGTGTTCTGTTCAGGAACTTTTCCCCTGTGCCTAGGATTTGAGGGTCTTCCCCACCTTCTCTTCTATTAGTTTCAGTGTGTCTGGTTTTATGTGAAGGTCTTTTATCCACTTGGACTTGAGCTTTGTACAAGGAGTAAGAATGGATCGATTTGCATTCTTCTGCATGTTGTCCTCCAGTTGAACCAGCACCATTGTTGAAAATGCTGTCCTTGTTCCACTGGATGGTTTTAGCTCCTTTGTCAAAGATCAAATGACCATAGGTATGTGGGTTCATTCCTGGGTCTTCAACTCTATTCCACTGATCTTCCAGCCTGTCTATGTACCAATTACCAGGTCGTTTTTTATCACTATTGCTCTCTAGTATAGCTTGAGGTCAGGGATGGCCATTCCTCCAGAAGTTCTTTTATTGTTGAGAATGGTTTTTGCTATCCTGGGTTTTTTGTTGTTCCAAATAAATTTTGAGAATTTCTCTTTCTAACTCTGTAAAGAATTGAGTTGGTATTTTAATGGAGATTGCATTGAATCTGTAGATTGCTTTTGGCAAGATGGCCATTTTTACCATATTAATCCTGCCGATCCATGAGCATGGAGATCTTTCCATTTCCTGAGATCTTTTTCAATTTCTTTCTTCAGAGACTTGAAGTTCTTCTCATACAGATCTTTCACTTGCTTGGTGAGATTCACCCCGAGGTATTTTACATTATTTGTGACTATTGTGAAGGGTGTCATTTCCCTAATTTCTTTTTCAGCCTGTTTATCTTTCATGTAGAGGAAGGCTACTGATTTGTTCAACTTGATTTTATAACCTACCGCCTTCCTGAAGTTGTTTATCAGGTTTAGGAGTTCTCTAGTGGAAGTTCTGGGGTCACTTAAGTATACTATCATATCATCTGCAAATAGTGATATTTTGACTTCTTCCTTTCCTATTTGTATTCCTTTGACTTCTTTTTGTTGTCTAATTGCTCTGGCTAGGACTTCCAGTACTATATTGAATAGGTAGGGAGAGAGTGGGCAGACTTGTCTAGTCCCTGATCTTAGTGGGATTGCTTCAAGTTTTTTTCCATTTAGTTTGATGTTGGCTACTGGTTTGCTGTATATTGCTTTGACTATGTTAAGGTATGGGCCTTGAATTCCTGATCTTTCCAAGACTTTTAACATGAAGGGATTTTAATTTTGCCAAATGCTTTCTCAGCATCTAGTGAAATGATCATGTGGGTTTTTTTTTTTTTTTACTTTGACTTTGTTTATATAGTGGATTACTTTGATGGATTTCCTAATATTGAACCATCCCTGCATTCCTGGGATATAAAGCCTACTTGATCATGATGGATGATTGTTTTGATGTATTCTTGGATTCTCTTTGCAAGAATTTTATTGAGTATTTTTTGCATCGATATTCATAAGAGAGATTGGTCTGAAGCACTCTTTCTTTGTTGGGTCTTTGTGAGTTTTAGGTATGAGTATGATTGTAGCTTCATAGAATGAATTGGGTAGTGTTCCTTCTGTTTCTATTTTGTGGAATAGTTTGAAGAGAATTGGTATTAGGTCTTCCTTGAAAGTATGATAGAATTCTCCACTAAAACCATCTGGTCCTGGGCTTTTTTTTGGTGGGGAGACTTTTAATGACTGCTACTATTTCTTTAGGAGTTATGGGACTGATTAGATGGTTTATTTGCTCCTCATTTAACTTTGGTACCTATTATCTGTCTAGAAAATTGTCCATTTCATCCAGATTTTCCAGTTTTGTTAAGTATAGGCCTTTGTAGTAGGATCTGATGATCTTTTGAATTTCCTCAGTTTCTGATGTTATGTCTCCCTTTTCAGATCTGATTTTATTAATTTGGATACTGACTCTGTGCCCTCTGGTTAATCTGGCTAAGGGTTTATCTATCTTGTTGATTTTCTCAAAGAACCAACTCCTGGTTTTGTTGATATTTTGTATAGTTCTTTCTGTTTCTATTTGGTTGATTTCAGTCTTGAGTTTGATTATTTCCTGACTCCTACTCCTCTTGGGTGTATTTGCTTCTTTTTGTTCTTAGAGCTTTCAGGTGTGCTGTCAAGTTGTTAATGTGTGCTCTCTTCAATTTCTTTTTGTAGGCACTTAGAGCTATGAGTTTTCCTCTTAGCACTGCTTTCATGGAGTCCCACAAGTTTCTGGTATGATGTTCCTCATTTTCGTTAAATTCTAGGAAGTCTTTAATTTCTTTCTTTATTTCTTCCTTGACAAAGTCATCACTGAGTAGATGAACATTTTTCATTTTCCACATGCATGTGGGTTTTCCCTTAGTTTTGTCATTATTGAAGACCAGCCTTAATCTGTGGTGATCTGATAGGATGCAAGGGATTATTTCAATCTTTTGTATCTGTTGAGTACTGTTTTGTGACCAATTATATGGTCTATTTTGGAGAAGATACCATGAGGTGCTGAGAAGAAGGTATATTCTTTTGCTTTAGGATGAAATGTTCTATAGATATCTGTTAAATCCATTTGGTTCATACCTTCTGTTAGTTTCAATGTGTCTTTGTTTAGTTTCTGTTTCCATGATCTGTCCATTGGAGAGAGCGGGGTGTTAAAATCCCCCACTATTATTGTTTGAGGTGAAATGTGTGCTTTGAGATTTAGTAAAGTTTCTTTTATGTATATGGGTGCCCTTGCATTTGGAGCGTAGATGTTCAGAATTGAGAGTTCATCTTGGTAGATTTTTCCTTTTATGAATATGAAGTGTCCTTCCTTATCTTTTTTGATTACTTTTGGTTGAAAGTCATTTTATTTGATATTAGAATGGCTACTCCAGCTTGTTTCTTGGGACCATTTGCTTGGAAAATTGTTTTTCCAGCCTTTTACTCTGAGGTAATGTCTGTCTTTGTCACTGAGGTGCATTTCTTGTATGCAGCAAAATTCTGGGTCCTCTTCATGTATCCAGTCTGTTAGTCTACGTCTTTTTTTTTTTTTTTTTTTTTTTTTGGAGAATTGAGTCCATTGATGTTGAGGGATATTAAGGAAAAATGATTGTTGTTTCCTGTTATTTTGTTATTAGAGGTGGAATTATGTTTGTATAGCTATCTTTTTGGGGGTTGTTGGAAGATTACTTCCATGCTTTTTCTAGGTTGTAGTTTCCTTCCTTGTGTTGGTGTTTTCCATCAATTATCCTTTGAAGTGCTGGGTTTGTGGGAAGATATTGTGCAAATTTGGTTTTGTCATGGAATATCTTGGTTTCTCCATCTATAGTGATTGAGAGTTTTGCTGGGTATAGCAGTCTGGGCTGGCATTTGTGTTCTCTTAGGGTCTGTATGATATCAGACCAGGATCTTCTGGCTTTTATAGTTTCTGGTGGAGAAGTCTGGTGTAATTCTTATAGGTCTGCCTTTATGTTTTACTTGATTTTTATCCCTTACTGCTTTTAGTATTTTTTCTTTGTTTTGTGCATTTGGTGTTTTGATTATTATGTGAAGGGAGGTATTTCTTTTCTGGTCTAGTTTGTTTGGTGTTCTGTAGGCTTCTTGTATGTTTATGGGCATCTCGTTCTTTTAGGTTGGGGAAATTTTCCTGTATAATTTTGTTGAAAATATTTACTGGCCCTTTAAATTGGGAATCTCACTCTCATCTATACCTATTATCCTTAGGTTTGGTCTTCTCATTGTGTCTTGGATTTCCTGGATGTTCTGGGTTAGGAGCTTTTTGCAATTTGTATTTTCTTTGACTGTTGTGTCAATGTTTTCCATGGTATCTTCTCCGCATGAGATTCTCTCTTCTATCTCTTGTATTCTGTTGGTGATGCTTGCATCTATGACTCCTGATCTCTTTCCTACATTGTCTATCTCCAGAGTAGTCTCCCTTTGAGATTTCTTTATTGTTTCTATTTCCAGTTTTAGATCCTGGACGGTTTTGTTCAATTCCTTCACCTGTTGGTTGTGTTTTCTTGCAATTCTTTAAAGGATTTTTGTGTTTCCTCTTTAAGGGCTTCTACCTGTTTACCTGTGTTCTCTTTCAATTCTTTAAAGGATTTTTGTGTTTCCTCTTTAAGGGCTTCTACCTGTTTACTTGTGTTCTCCTGTATTTCTTTAAGGGAGTTACTTATGTCCTTCTTAAAATCCTCTATCATCATCATGAGAAGTGATTTTAATTCTGAATCCTTTTTTTTCCTGTGTGATGGGGTATCCAGGCTTGCTATGGTGGGAGAACTGGGTTCTGATGATGTCAGGTAACTTTGGTTTCTGTTGCTTGTGTTCTTGCACTTGCCTTTCACCATCTGGTTGACTCTAGTGTTACCTGTGCTCACTGTGTCTGACTGGAGTATGTCTTTCCAGTTATCTTGCTTGCGTCAGATCTCCTCAGATTCCAGATGTCTCTGTGTTCCTGTGATCCTAGCTCCTTCTGCCTGGATGCAGTAGGTCCTCTAGGATGTCTCAGGATCAGGTGTTTCCACAGGAGCAGACCTGCTAAGTGTCTGCCGCCAGGCAAAAGGACCAGACTCCCTCTGCTCTGGATGCAGTAGGTCCTCTAGGATGTCTCAGGATCAGGTGTTTCCTACAGGAGCAGACCAGCTAAGGGTCTGCCCCAGGCAAAAGGACCAGGCTCTGGGCTGAAGGGAGGTGGTATTCTGGAGGGGCAGTGTTTGGGTGCCTGCTAGTTCCTTAACCCCCATTGGGCTCCCAGTTGTAACTCTGGGGCGTGGGGTAGTAGGCAAGGTATCTTACCCTCTCTCTGGATGCAGTATGTCCTCTAGGTTGTCTCAGGATCAGGTGTTTCTACAGGAGCAGACCAGCTAAGGGTCTGCCCCAGGCAAAAGGCTTGGCTTGCCATTTTTAATTACTCAATCTATACTTTAATTTATGGTATTAAGAGTTTATTTTTCTTATATACTTTGTTATTTATTCTAAAGTACAATGCTGTTTTAAATTTTACACAGTTCTATGAACACCATTCTTATAAGTTGTAGATGAGGAAGCTGAGACATTGGGTGTCTAAGTTATTACCTATATTCTCAAAGCTGTTAAACACCAGTGATTAGATCTAGAAAACTCCAATATTTTTTTCTGTTAACACTAGATTTAGCAAATAAAAATTCCAAAATAGTACACTGATTGCATTAAATTAATTAATTCTCAAACAGTGAATCTCTTGATTAACTTAGCTTTTTTGTATCTGTAACTTGTAACTTTGTAATTTGTAACTACTTTCTCATATATATGAAGATCACCAGCCAATTTGGATTTAATGTGATCTGTTTCTACTTTGCATACAATAGTCAGGATTCAAGACTTAGGTAGGTTGCATATATTTTAAATTTTGCCTTTATTTATATTGTACTAAAATTACTTCTTTTGACATTATATCTCTACTAAACTATCAGGTTATTATCTATCTATCTATCTATCTATCTATCTATCTATCTATCTATCTATGATGGTTTGTATATGCTCAGCCCAGGGAGTGGCACTATCAGAAGGTGTGGGCCTGTTGGAGTAGATGAGGCCTTGTTAGAGTAGGTATGTTCCTGTGGATATGGGCTTTAAAAACCTCATCCTTGTTGCCTGGAAGCCAGTATTCTGCTAGCAGCCTTTAGATAAAGATGTAGAACTCCTAGCTCCTCCTGCACTGTGCCTGCCTGGATTCTCCAATGTTCCTGCCTTAATAATAATGGACTGAACTTCTTAACCTGTAAGCCAGCACCAATTAAATGTCCTTATAAGAGTTGCCTTGGTAAACAGAACTCTGAGTTCAAGGCCATCCTGAGACAGAACAAGTTCTACATGAAGAAAAGCTTAAGTCCAGGTGTGGTGGTACACACCTTTAATACCAGCATTGATAAAGTTGAACAGGGTGGGTGGGGGGAGGAGAGGGCATGTTCCAGCCCCAGCAAGCAGCAGAATTTGTCAGCTTCGCCCATGTGGCTCTAGCTTTAGAATCAAGAGTAGAAGGGACTACTGAGACAATTGATGATAGTTAGCTGGAGATAAGAAATTAATGGTGATTAAAAAGAGACCAGCATCACTGAGGTGAAATCTTCGGAGAAGTGTTTTCTGAGAGCACAAAGAAACTATGTTCCAGAGATAGCTAAGGTTGTACTTCATGCTACAGCTGTATTTGGCAATGTGCAAGAGTCACTCAGGTGGTACTAGTTTTGAAGGCATGAAGGGGTCATGAAGAGTAGCTGAGGCTTGGCACTCATGAGAGGACATGGAAGTCCATTGATGATGGTGCAGCCTCAGTTGCAGTTGACGTCTCAAGACTGAAAGGGTCATGCAAAGAAGCTGAAGCTTGATACAATGAAGAAAGCCTATGAGAGGCTATTGGTGAAACCTAGTTGCAGTGGAAGACACCAGTGTACTGGATGGAAATCCCAGTATCATGGGATGATCATGAAGAACAGCAGCAGCAGTGAAGCCCAGAAGATCATGTGTGTGGATCCCAGACATTGAAACAAGAAGCTGTAACATTGAAATTTCCTTGGAGATTCCAAGATGTTTGAGATGCCAGAGCCATGGCTATCTGCTGAGGAAAGCTGCTAACAGGGAGTGTTAAACCAGCCAAGGAGAAAGAAGTTTGTTGCAGTCAAACTTCAAGTTTCAAAGATGAAAAGAGAGTTGGAGATCTGAAGGTTGCTTTGACATCAGCCATGGAAATGCAGACTTTGGAGTTTGCCCAGCTGGTTTCCTGTTTTGCTTTGGGAAGTACAGTGAAGTGATTGGATGAATCTCAGAATAGACATTGAGACTTCTATATACTATGGGTACTTTTGAAGTTGGACTAAATATATTTTACACTGTGATATGTCTAGGTATGGTTCCCATAGACTCATATGTTTGAACAAGCCTATGGGGTCCAGGGAGTGGAATGTGATGCTTTGTGTAGGCTTGGCCCAGGGAATGGCACTATTTGGAGATGTGGCCCTGTTGGAGTGGGTATGTCACTGTGGATGTGGGCTTTAAGATCCTCATTCTAGCTGCTTGGAAACCAGTGTTCGGCTAGCAGCCTTCAGATAAAGATGCAGAACTCTCAGCTCTTTCTGAATCATGCCTGCCTGGATGCTCCCATGTGCCCACCTTGGTGATAATGGACTAACCTCTGAAGCTGTAAGCCAACCCCAATTAAATGCTGTCATAAGAATTGCCTTTGTCATGGTGTCTGTTCACAGCAGTAGAACCCTAACTAGAACACTATCTCTGGACCCATTAAAAAGTGCCTACTAAATACTTACTTCTTAAGACAGCATCTTATGTAGCCCAAGATGGCCCAGGCTTGTTAGGTAGCTGAAGATAACTTGGGCTTCCAATCTTCCTGCCTCAATATCCCAAGTGCTGAGATTACAAACATGCATACTTTATGTGATGCTGGGAATTGAACCCAGGGCTTTGTGCATGGTAAGCAATCACTCTACTAGATGAGCCATATCTGCAACCCTGAATGTTGTAGACTTCTAGTCCTTGGTTGAAAATATAGTCTATCATTGCTTTATTAATCCTCTGTCAGATTGGCACTTAGGTGTCTAAATGGCTCAATCAAGGGACAGATTCCTGGGATGTTGAAAACTTCTAGATACTTTGGTTGTCTCTTTTGATAGTTGTGTGGAGAAAAGAATCATTGGAACATACTCTGTGGCATCAGCAGGTATACTTGTAACTGTAGCAACAGTGAAACTGGCCCCTAGGCTGGCATCAGTCTTAGGATACTGGTGCAGAACACCTTCACTAAAATGTCATCACACGTGAGTCTAGATTGTTCATGGTTCTCTACATGCCAAGATGTTAGGTGTGTGAGGCCTGCTCTTCACTAAACAAGTCCGCCCTTTATTGTCCTTTCTCCCTTCTCTCCTTTGTCTCTTCCTTCGCCAATGATTCCAAGCAGTTCAACCCAGACAGTTCACAATCCTGGAAAGAATGGCCAATCTTATTTCCATTTCATCTGTTTTAATTGCAGTCTGGATATGCTGGAAACTTATAATTTAATGTTTTTATAAATCAGTCATTGGGTTGTGCTTCATTCTTATAAAGTTAAGATAATGCAACACATTTTAAACTCACATACTGAAGAGTAAAATACACAACTCATTTACTTATGTTTTGAATCTCCATTCCATCTCATGGTAGCAACTTTACATAGTCATTTTACTTGTTAGGATCTAAGGGCAAAGTCATTAACTCAGGATTTTATTGCTCCCTAGTCTTGGATATCTAACTTCATGAGGATTTTTTGTTTGATGCTTTGGTTTTTATTGAGATGGGTATCATTATGTATCCTAGGGTTGCTCTGAAACATCCTATAGTAGCCCAGACTAGCTTCATATTCATGGAAACCCTCCTGACTCATCATCACAAATTGTGGGATTCCAGCTGTGCACTACCACTCTGGCAGAATTTCCTCTGTCATTTGCCTTCTGGGAAGTATTTTTGAATTATAGAGTTTGTGGAGTTCTGAAATGCTATTGGGGTGAATCCCCCTATTTGTCTCTGTATTGTACAGTACTCTTCAGGACATACAAACTTTTTTTCACATGACTCTTGGAGCAGCATCTTTCCTTGACTTCTAACCTCAGTCCTTGGGTATCTGCTGACCCTGACCTTGGTTCTGATCATCTTATCAGCTCTGATTCTCTACCCTCTTTCTGAGAAGTGGTCCTTTTATCTGCTCTCTTACCCTCTCTTCTTGACTGGTAAACTCTGATCCTCTCCATGCCATAGAAGTCTAGGTGATTTTCCTAGGGTCTTTATCACACCCTGATTTTCCTTGTTGTTGTGTGTGCTCTATTGCTGTCTTACTCATACATGTGTGGTAAAAGGACACTAACAGCTGCATAGCATGCCCACACCCCATCAATCAATGAGCCAAATGAGTGACTGCTGATTTGGATTTTCTCAAGAGCTTCTGAATCTTCCAAATAATCCATAACTGATGGAAAAGACTTGCAAAGCTAACTCACCAACTTTACTGTTTCACACCAGCTAGAGGCAATATCCATTCTGTGGTGGTAAGGATTTCTATTTGGGTTTATTCAGTTTGACACTTGATGAGTCCTTTTTGTCTCACACTTGAGCTAAAGAATTTGAACAGACTTGGAATGTCCAAGTTTGTGGTAAGTGAATGTAGAATGTCCAGGTTAGATCTTTGAATCTTTGTCTGTACTATTCATGGATATAAAACATTGGATAGTTATCTATGCCCTTTTGCCTCTTATTTTCATGTAAAAATGAGTACCTGATAATAATGTGTCTCTCTGGGATTGTAGGGACTGAATAAGCATACACAACAGTGCCTGGAAGTTCATAAAGGCTCCAGACACATTATCTATCTATTACTAACAGGTAGATCTGGTATATCATTAATATTCACTGTCATGTCCATGTGGTGAATTTATAGATGGCTCTTTTTCTAACAAGTTGACTGTATCTGTGCCAAGCATTTAGCAGCTTCTAACCATCTGCATAGTGGGAGCTGCCGCATTGGCTTGTTGAAAATCAACAGAGTTGATTAATAAGAATGAAATGAGCTAAAGGGGCTTAAAGAGATTTGTGGGTTCAGTTTCTCAGGTTCCATGAAGCCAATCTGGTGGTGGCCACAGGAGGGTCATGTGCATACAGTTTGGTTCTGTGTCACTGCCTAGGATTGAAGGCCTAGAAGATATGCCCAGATCTGATAGAATGCTATGGCAGCCTGCCCATCTTCCCCTCCAGAAAGAGGTATTATTATCTCAGAATAGAGAAAATGTTCTCCATGGTGGGGAAGGAAATATTTCTATTTCCATTTTTCTGGCTTTTCCTGACCTAAAAAATTTCAAATACTACACAATCACTTGATGTAGAAAAAAGCAATTTCTGAAAACAATGACTGTGAATTTCATAAAACTACCTAATCATAATACTTAATTTCATGTTTTTGAATCAAAAATGAAAAAAGTGTTTTCTGATGTTAAGGTTATCTTGTATTAAAAAATATGTTATGTGTCTTCCAAAACAATTAGACCATACTCAATATTTAAATTGCTTTAAGTTATTGTTAACCTGAAATGTGCCATTT
Organism: Mastomys natalensis; assembly: GCA_021653895.1. Taxonomy (NCBI): domain Eukaryota; kingdom Metazoa; phylum Chordata; class Mammalia; order Rodentia; family Muridae; genus Mastomys; species Mastomys natalensis. The sequence continues at coordinate 754,128 of JAJTUV010001363.1, read as the reverse complement.
TTAGTTCTTGTGATTTGAACTTACTTGATTACTTTGACTTTAAGCCTTTTCATTTTGTTTTTCATAATTTTTACAGGAATTTTTGTAATTATCTAGTTATTTCCTAAGAAAACAGATGAAACTTGCATCAAATGTTAATCTAGATTGACAATGGGCTCAGGAGGGAATCATCTGTTTGGTATATGCAATGTCCTGGTTCAGTTCCCACAATATATACACACACAGACACACACACACATACACATACATGCACAACATATGAATGCACACACATGCATGTACACATGTGCAGTTATGATACATACATACATGTATGTACACCCATGCATATACATACATGTATAAATAGGCAGTAACCCTTTATCAATGAGTTCTTGCATTATTCTCTTCAGACTTCTTCATCATATAACTTTGTTTAGGTTGTCCACTAATGATATTTAAAGTCATCACAATTTCAACTTACCTTCCTTTGTAACTCAATCCACCATTTTAAGTTTACTATATTCTTCTTCATTTACAAATCACAATATTTTCTATTTTCTGAGATTCTGTTATGGTTTCCATCTTTACAGGTTCACGTGATTAAATATCCTGTATCTAGTTGATGGTGCTCTTTGGGGACATTGTGGAATCTTTGGGGTGGGACATAGCTAGAGAAAGTGTGTCACTGGAGGGCAAGCTTTGAGGTTTATAGCCTGTCTCTCTTGGGATATGTCTCTCTGCCTGTTGACTGCATTATACTCTTGCTACTCTAACCACAAGTTGTTCCACCTGCCCCACTGCTGTGCCTTTCCCATCAGGATGGACTATTTTCCTTAAAATCGTGAGCCAAAACTAAATTTTTCCTCTCTTAAACTACCTCTAAATTCTGTCACAATGACACATAAAGTAATATATAAAGTCCATTTGAAATTTTGATTGGAATTAATTTTAACAAACTGAATAGTTAAAAAGGCAAGTTTTTTGCATTCTTCCTTCAAATCATGGAATTATCATTTTTTAAAATTCAATGTACCACCATCTGTTTAGCTATTCTTAACTTTGTATTATAATGTGATGAATCTCCATACCAATTCTTCCAGCCTTCCCGTCCATCCCAGTTCCCCCATCACTGATTTTGAGAATATGTTCTATAAAGGAAGAAAATTCATTTTGGTCTCATTTTAAAATCATCTATAGGATATAGTGGATAGCATGCAAGTTTTTGTGTATGACTTGAACAAACCATGTGATTTTCAAAGAAATAAATGTACTTTATATGCTGCATCAAGGAAATAGCTCTTTATTTTTTTTAAACTTACTTTCATTCATGTGTATATGTATGTGCAGGGAGAGGGTATGTACACACACATACATGCAAGTGCCTGTGTGGCCAGAAAAGGAAGGTTGGATTCTCTCTGAAGCTGTAGTTACAGGTGGCTGTTGGGGGCTGGGAATTAAACTTGGGTCTTCTGCTAGAGTTGCCAGTGCTCATAACAGATGAGACATTGCTTCAGTCCCATAATTCTATCACCCAATGTTATCTTTGTCTCCAAGCTTTTTCCAGTACTTTGTACCTGATCTGGACATAGAATGATTCTGAGATTTGAAGGAAATTATCTCACATTGTAAGAAGTCACGCTTTCTTTGCTGTGTTAAAGGAAGATGGGTTGGTGGTTGCTAGACTCCTTCATGGCTGGACTCCCGACTCAGTACAGAATATTGATTTTATATTTTAAATTGGTAATACAATGTAATGTATTCTAAAACTCTGTTTTTTGTAAATGCTCTAACATTTTATTTCTAGCACATTGAGACAGAAAATTAAGGATAAAAAAAGGAATTTTTCAGTAGGTCTCTGAGTGTCTCATAGATTATATGGAATATATATAATTCTGGGGATTAGCAGCTGATGAGGAGGGATATGGGCATCTGCAATTCTAGGAATTTTACAGTAACTGAAGCAGAGAAGAGCAAATTGGCTGATTTGGAAAACTAAACATTGAATTAAAGTCACTGGGAAAGACTTTGTAAAAATATACTCATGTTCAAATCAGAGAATAAAGCTTCACAAAAAATAATCTTTTGGGAAAATGTGAACATGAAAATTTCAACTCAGAAAATAATTTAACAATATGCAAAGGTACAAATGTTTAGAACAAAGTAACAATGAAACAAAAATTCACTCCATAAAATTTTGTTCGTACAAGAACAACTTAAGTGAGGAAAAATTATTACTATTCCACACACAATTTAGAAAAGGTTATGTAACATGACATGAATATTCAGTAACAATTTCAATACCTGTTTCATATAGGTGAAATATTGCTGCCTTGGGATCCATAGCAGTAAGTAAAATGCTTTTTCTTCAGTATATAGTAGCAAAATATACAAATAAGATCAGTAGATACATCTGTATTACTTTAGGCATCATTGTGACAGAATTTAGAGAATCCTTAAGAGAGGAAAAATTTAGTTTTAGCTCATGGTTTTAAGTAAAATAGTCCATCCTGATGGGAAAGGCACAGCAACGGGCAGATGGAACAACTCGTGGTTAGAGTAGCAAGAGTATAATGCAGTCAACAGGCTGAGAGACACATTCCAAGAGAGGCAGGCTATAAACCTCAAAGCTTGCCCTCCAGTGACACACTTTCTCTAGCTATGTCCCACCCCAAAGATTCCACAATATCCCCAAAGAGCACCATCAGCTAGATACAGGATGTTTAAACACATGAACCTATAAAGATGGAAACCCTAACAGAATCTCAGAAAACAAAAAATATTGTGATTTGTAAATGAAGAAGAATATAGTAAACTTAAAATTAATGGCACTTGACTCTAAGTAGTAACTTATTTAGACATCTTACTAATAAATGATGATAATAAAAACATTAATAATCCAGTCAGGTAAAAGGAATGGCAATACACACTTACTTCTCTTTTCAACCAGAGAATAGATGTGAGCTAATATCCTTGACTTCAAGCTGGAGTACAGGGAAGTTTAGACACGGAACACCCTCAGATGTTAGTACTGATTAAGAAGACAGGTGAGGCTTGTGGCTGGGACAGACACCTAGCTGGTCTGCTCCCATGAAGACATCATATCCTGAGACATTCTAGAGGAGCCACTGCACTTGGAGCAGCAGGTAAGAACCCTCTCCCACTAACCTACACACCAGAGATACAACTGAGAGCCTGGGAGCTCAGGACACATCAGCCACCCAAACCCTGCCCCTCTGGAATACCACTTCCCTTCAGCCCCTTGCTTGGTCCTTTTAGCTGGGGCAGACACTAGCTGTTCTGCTCCCATGGAGACAACATATCATGAGACATCCAAGAGGAGACACAGCACTCAGAGCAGCAGAAGCTCAGGATCACAGGATCACAGGATCACAGAGACATCTGGACCCTGAGGAGTTCTGACACAAGCAAGATAACTGGAAAGACAGACTCCAGTCAGACACAGTGAGTGCAGGTAGCACTAGAGTTAACCAGATGGCAACAGGCAAGCACAAGAACATAAGCAACAGAAACCAAAGTTACTTGGCACCATCAGAACACAGTTCTCCCTTCATAGCAAACCCTGGACACTCCATCACACTGGAAAAGCAGGATTCAGAATTAAAATCACTTTTCATGATGATGATAGAGGATTTTAAGAAGGACATAAATAACTCCCTTAAAGAAGTACAGGAGAACACAGGCAAACAGGTAGAAGCCCTTAAAGGGGAAATACAAAAATCCCTTAAAGAATAGTAAGAAAACAAAACCAAACAGCTGAAGGAATTAAAGAAAATCATCCGGGATCTAAACGTGGAAGTAGAAACAATAAAGAAATCTCAAAGGGAGATTACCCTGGAGATAGAAAACCTAGGAAAGAGATCAGGAGTCATACATGCAAGCATCACCAACAGAATGTAAGAGATAGAAGAGAGAATCTCACGTCCAGAAGATACAATGGAAAACATTGAAACAAGGGTACTTTTGTCCTTTTTAGAACGAGTATCAAAAGATTCAACCAGAGCTCCCAGGATCTAAACCACCAGCCTGAGAACAGACAGGGGCAAGCTGTCCTCTGAGAGGCTCTAACCAGCAGCTGACTCAGACAGATACAGACATCCAGAGCCAAACATGGATGGAGCTTGAGGACTCTTATAGAAGAATAGGTGGAAGGATTGTGGGCCCTAAGGAGATAGGAACTGCACAGGAAGATCAACAGAGTAAACCAACCTGAACCCTTGGAGCTCTCAGAGACTGAATCACCAACCATGGAGCATACCTAATCTACACAGATCTACCTCCATGGGCTGGACCTAGGCCTCCCTGCACATATGCTGTAAATGTGAAGCTTGGTTTTCATGTAGGTCTCAAACATCTGGAGTGGGGACTATCCCAAAACATGCAGCCTGTATATGGAGTATGGTCTTCTAGCTGGGTGCCTCATCTGGCCTCAATGGGAGAGGAAGTACCTAGCCTCTCAGAGACTTAAAGTGGCAGGGTGGGGGATACAGGAGGAGGGGGTACTCAGAAAACAAGAGATGGGGAAGGATTGTGGGATTGTGGGAGGGGGTGACTGGGATGGGTTATAAAGTGAATAAGCAAAAAAAAATAAAATTAAAAAAGGAAAAAAAAAAAAAAAGAAAATGCAAAATGCAAAAAGCTCCTAACCCAAAACATCCAGAAATCCAGAACACAATGAGAAGGTCAAACCTAAGGATAATAGGTATAGATGAGAGTGAAGATTCCCAACTGAAAAGGCAAATAAATATATTCAACAAAATTATAGAGGAAAAATCCCCATTCCTAAAGAAAGAGATGTCCATGAATATACAAGAAGCTTACAGAACTCCAAATAGACTAGACCAGAAAAGAAATACCTCCCTTCACATAATAATCAAAACATCAAATGTACAAAACAGAAAAAATACTAAAAGAAGTAAGGGAAAAGGTCAAGTAACATATAAAGGCAGACCATAAGAATTACACCATACTTCTCACCAAGACTATAAAAGCCAGAAGATCCTGGACTGATATCATACAGACCCTAAGGGAACACAAATGCCAACCCAGACTACTATGGCAAGCAAAACTCTCAATCACTATTGACTGAGAAACCAAGATATTCCATGACAAAACCAGATTTACACAATATCTTCCCACAAATCCAGCACTTCATAGGATAATTGATGGAAAACTCCAACACAAAGAGGGAAACTACAACCTAGAAAAAGCAAGAAAGTAATCTTCCAACAACCCCAAAAGAAGATAATAACACAAATATAATTCCACCTCTAATAACAAAAATAACAGGAAGCAACAATCATTTTTTCTTAATATCTCTTAATAACAATGAACTCAATTAATTCTCCAATAAAAAAGATGTAGACTATCAGACTGGATACATAAACAGGACCCAGAATTTTGCTGTATACAGAAAACGCACCTCAGTGAAAAAGACAGACACTACCTCAGAGTAAAAGGATGGAAAACAATTTTCCAAGCAAATAGTCTCAAGAAACAAGCTGGAGTAGCCCTTCTAATATCAAATAAAATCAACTTTCAATCAAAAGTAATAAAAAAAAATAGGGAAAGACACTTCATACTTGGCAAAGGAAAAATATACCAAGATGAACACTCAATTTTGAACATCTATGCTGCAAAAGCAAGGCTACCCACATACACAAAAGAAACTTTACTAAAGCTCAAAGCACACATTGCACCTCACACAATAATAGTGGGGGATTTCAACACCTCACTCTCTCCAATGGACAGATCATGAAAACAGAAACTAAACAGAGACACAATGAAACTAACAGAAGTTATGAACCAAATGGATTTAACAGATATCTATAGAACATTTCATCCTAAAGCAAAAGAATATACCTTCTTCTCAGCACCTCATGGTATCTTCTCCAAAATAGACCATATAATTGGTCACAAAACAGTACTCAACAGATACAAAAAGCTTGAAATAATCCCTTGCATCCTATCAGATCACCACAGATTAAGGCTGGTCTTCAATAATGACAAAACTAAGGGAAAACCCACATGCATGTGGAAAATGAAAAATGTTCATCTACTCAGTGATGACTTTGTCAAGGAAGAAATAAAGAAATAAATAAAAGACTTTTTAGAATTTAATGAAAATGAGGACACATCATACCAAAACCTGTGGGACTCCATGAAAGCAGTGCTAAGAGGAAAACTCATAGCTCTAAGTGCCTACAAAAAGAAATTGGAGAGAGCATACACTAACAAGTTTTCAGCACACCTGAAAGCTTTAGAACAAAAAGAAGCAAATACACCCAAGAGGAATACATGGCAGGAAATAATCAAACTCAAGACTGAAATCAACCAAGTAGAAACATAAAGAAAAATATAAATATAAACAAGACCAGAAGCTGGTTCTTTGAAAAAATCAACAAGAAAGATAAACCCTTAGACAGATTAACCAGAGGGCACAGAGACAGTATCCAAATTAATAAAATCAGAACTGAAAAGGGAGACATAACAACAGAAACTGAGGAAATTCAAAAAATCACCAGATCCTACTACAAAGGCCTATACTCAACAAAATTGGAAAATCAGGATTAAATGGACAATTTTTAGACAGATACCAGGAACCAAAATTAAATCAGGAGCAGATAAACCATCTAATCAGTCCCATAACCCCTAAGGAAATAGCAGCAGTAATTAAAAGTCTCCCCACCAAAAAAAGCCCAGGACCAGATGGTTTTAGTGGAGAATTCTATCAGACCTTCAAGGAAGACCTAATACCAATTCTCTTCAAACTATTCCACAAAATAGAAACAGAAGGAACACTACCCAATTCGTTCTATGAAGCTACAATCACACTCATACCTAAACCTCACAAAGACCCAACAAAGAAAGAGAACTACAGACCAATCTCCCTTATGAATATCGATGCAAAAATACTCAATAAAATTCTTGCAAACAGAATCCAAGAACACATCAAAACAATCATCCATCATGATCAAGTAGGCTTTATCCCAGGAATGCAGGGATGGTTCAATATTAAGAAATCCATCAATGTAATCCACTATATAAACAAAGTCAAAGTAAAAAAAAAAAAACCCCACATGATCATTTCACTAGATGCTGAGAAAGCATTTGACAAAATTCAACATCCCTTCATGGTAAAAGTCTTGGAAAGATCAGGAATTCAAGGCCCATCCCTAAACATAGTCAAAGCAATATACAGCAAACCAGTAGCCAACATCAAACTAAATGGAAAAAAACTTGAAGCAATCCCACTAAGATCAGGGACTAGACAAGGTTGCCCACTCTCTCCCTACCTGTTCAATATAGTACTGGAAGTCCTAGCCAGAGAAATTAGACAACAAAAAGAAGTCAAAGGGATACAAATAGGAAAGGAAGAAGTCAAAATATCACTATTTGCAGATGATATGATAGTATACTTAAGTGACCCCAAAAACTCCAACAGAGAACTCCTAAACCTGATAAACAACTTCAGGAAGGCGGTAGGTTATAAAATCAACTTGAACAAATCAGTAGCCTTCCTCTACATGAAAGATAAACAGGCTGAAAAAGAAATTAGGGAAATGACACCCTTCACAATAGTCACAAATAATGTAAAATACCTCGGGGTGAATCTCACCAAGCAAGTGAAAGATCTGTATGAGAAGAACTTCAAGTCTCTGAAGAAAGAAATTGAAGAAGATCTCAGGAAATGGAAAGATCTCCCATGCTCATGGATCGGCAGGATTAATATAGTAAAAATGGCCATCTTGCCAAAAGCAATCTACAGATTCAATGCAATCCCCATTAAAATACCAACTCAATTATTTACAGAGTTAGAAAGAGAAATTCTCAAATTTATTTGGAACAACAAAAAGCCCAGGATAGCAAAAACCATTCTCAACAATAAAAGAACTTCTGGAGGAATTGCCATCCCTGACCTCAAGCTGTACTGCAGAGCAATAGTGATAAAAACGGCCTGGTATTGGTACAGAGACAGGCTGGAAGATCAGTGGAATAGAGTTGAAGACCCAGGAATGAACCCACATACCTATGGTCATTTGATCTTTGACAAAGAAGCTAAAACCATCCAGTGGAACAAGGACAGCATTTTCAACAAATGGTGCTGGTTCAACTGGAGGACAACATGCAGAAGAATGCAAATCGATCTATTCTTATCTCCTTGTACAAAGCTCAAGTCCAAGTGGATAAAAGACCTTCACATAAAACCAGACACACTGAAACTAATAGAAGAGAAGGTGGGGAAGACCCTCAAATACCTAGGCACAGGGGAAATGTTCCTGAACAGAACACCAATGGCTTATGTTCTAAGATCAAGAATTGACAAATGGGACCTCATAAAATTGCAAAGCTTCTGTAAGGCAAAGGACACTGTCAATAGGACAAAACAGCAACCAACAGATTGGGAAAAGATCTTTACCAATCCTACATCCTATAGAGGACTAATATCCAATGTATTCAAAGAACTCAAGAAATTAGACTCCAGACAGCCAAATAACACTATTCAAAAATGTGGTATAGAGCTAAACAAAGAATTATCAACTGAGAAAACTCTAATGGCCAAGAAGCACCTTAAGAAATGTTCAACATCCTTAGTCATCAAGGAAATGCAAATCAAAACAACCCTGAGATTCCACCTCACACTAGTCAGAATTTCTAAGATCAAAAACTCCTTGGGTAGCAGATGCTGGTGAGGATGTGGAGAAAGAGAAATACTCCTCCATTGTTGGTGGGATTACATGCTTGTACAATCACTCTGGAAATCAGTCTGCTGGTTTCTCAGAAAAATGGACATAGCATTACCTGACAACCCAGCTATACCACTCCTGGGCATATACCCAGAAGATGTTCCAACATATAACAAGGACATATGCTCCACTATGTTCATAGCAGCCTTATTTATTATAGCCAGGAACTGGAAAGAATCCAGATGTCCTTCAACAGAGGAATGAATACAAAAAAAATGTGGTACATTTACACAATGGAGTATTACCTAGCTATTAAAAAACAATGAATTCAAGCAATTCTTAGGTAAATGGATGGAACTAGAAAATATCATCCTGAGTGAAGTAACCCAATCACAAAAGAACACACATGGTATTCACTCACTGATAATTGGATATTAGCCCAAAATCTTGAAATAGCCAAGATACAACTCACAGACCACATGAAGCTCATGAAAAAGGAAGACCAAGTGTGGGTGCTTCGGTCCTTCTTAGAAGGAGTAACAAAATACTCAAGGGAGCAAATATGGGGACAAAATGTGGGACAGAAACTGAAGGAGGAGCTGTCTGGAGACTATTCCACCTGGGTATCCATCCCATGTGCAGTCACCAAAAGTAGACGCTGATGTGGATGTCAGTAAGTGCATGCTGACAGGAGCCTGATATAGCTGTCTCCTTAGAGGTCTTCCAGAGTCTGACATATTCAGAGGCAGATACTCACAGCTATCCATTGATCTCATCAAGGGGTTCCCAATGGAGGACAGAGAGAGAAGACTGAAGAAGCTGAAAGGGTTTGTGACCCCATGAGGAGAGCAACAATACCAACCAACCAGAGCTCCCAGGGTCTAAACCACTAGCCTGGGAGCATATAGGGAGGGACCCATGACTTCAGCTGTATATGTAGGGGATGATGGCCTTGTCAGGAATAGGTGGGAGAGGAGATCCTTGATCCCATGAAGGCTGAACACCCAGTGTGGGGGAATTCGAGGGTGGGGAGGTAGGAGTTGGGGGGAAGGTGGGAGTAGTGGGACAGGTGGGGGCACATCCTCATAGAAGCAGGAGGAAAGGGGATGGGATTGAGGGTTCCTGGGTCGGGGGAATGGGGTAAGGGGATAACATTGAAACGTAAATATAATATCCAATAAAAAAAATGTTTCATTAAACAAAAAAAAGAAGAAGACTGGGCTTGCAACTCCAGTTCTAACTTCCCTCAGCAAAATTCCTCCAATAATGTCTACTATCCTCCTCATGAGCTCTCCTTTCCATATCCATGCTGGTGGAAATGGGAGCCCATGCCAGAGGCATGTGAGTCCTAAGTGGAACATCTATAGCTGTCTTGTTGACAGTTGTTCAGGAGCTTTGCAGTAATCCTTTATTACATGAATATTTGGGGAAATGTAGAATTTTCCATTCTGAGCATAAATGAGTTTCTGGAGTGTGTAGAATAGCTTGGATCAGAATGAAACTCTTGTATATTTCCACAATTTCTACTCCCTTGAGTTTAAGGAAATTAGAATTCTAGTGAAAGATGAACAACACAGGCGAACTTTTTTCAGTGTCCTTTTCTAGGTACTTGAAGTCTCAGGTCTCCACTACTCCCACAAGGGCCAAAAGGGAAATAGTTAAGCTATTTTTTTAATATCTTTTTTTAATTTTTATGTTTATGGTTGTTTGCCTGCATGTATGTCTGGTACCTGCAGAAAGCAGAAGAGGGTGTCAGATCCCCTAGGATTGGAGTTACAGAGGGTTATGAGCTGCCCTTCAAGTGCTGAGAACTGAACCTGGATCCTCTGAAAATGCTCTTAACCACTAACCCATTTGTCTTAGTCAGGGTTTCTATTCCTGCACAAAACATCATGACAAGAAGCAAGTCAGGGAGGAAAGGATTTATTCAGCTTACATTTCTACATTACTGTTCATCACCAAAGGAAGTCAGGACTGGAACTCAAGCAGGTCAGGAAGCAGGAGCTGATGCAGAGGCCATGGAGGGATGTTATTTACTGGCTTGCTCCCCCTGGTTTGCTCAGCTTGCTTTCTTATAGAACCCAATACTACCAGTCCAGAGATGACACCACCCACAATGAGCCCTCCCACCCTTGATAACTAATTGAGAAAATGCCTTACAGCTGGATCTCATGAAGGTATTTCCTCAAAGGAGACTTCTTTCTCTGTGGTAACTCCAGCTTGTGTCAAGTTGACACACAAAACCAGCCAGTATACCATCTTTCCAGCCCCTAAATTAAGATTTTCTTACACTTCTCCAAATCCAGTTTCTTGTCAGTTTTACCAACAATTTCTACTTTTTAATTAGTAGCAAACAGCTTCTTAATACAGATTTGCTTTATTAAACAAGCTAAAAATATAATACACAGGCAAGTAGAAGTTGCCAAAATCAAGATATAATCACCTCACCAACAGAGAACTTATGTCTGATACCTGATTTCTAGTTGTATAAGACAGAAAGCAATAAATGACTCTAAACCAATCACATGGCATCCCAGCTAACTAGACAGCAAAGCCTTAAAATGGTAGATGCATTAGCCATTTCTACTATTTATTTATGCTGTTTGTGTTTATGTTAGCAAAACCTGTTTATCTGTATAGTTAATAATACATTGAATAAACCTATAAATAAAAAAAAGCAAAGCAAGATTTCCAGAGGTAAGAGAACAAATTCAAAATGAGAACTAACTTGAAAAACAATCAAATATTTGAAGTGATGAATGTATTTAATAACATTTAGGTAGCACACAATGAATATATGTATCAGTACAGTACCCCATTAATATGTGCACCTTTGTCCTAACATCTTTTAAAATAACAAAAAATAAAAAAGTTGGCTGGAAAGACAACTCAGTGGATGAAGTGCATGCAGGGAAATCATGAGAAGCTGAGTTAGATCCTTAGCATGCACATAAAAAATGTGCACCATCAAGTGTGATCCACATCTATAAGCCCAGCACTGAGGACAGAGGCTGGACAGACAGACCAGGGAGCTTACTGGCCAGTTTCTACCATTCTAAAATGGTAGAAACTGTGATCTCTGTCTTCAGAGAGAGACTTTGTCCCAACAGGTAACACAAGGAAAATGCTAGTGTCAGTCTCTGGCATCCATATATATATGTACAGACAAGCACTTCAGCACACATGTGTGAGCATATACGGATGTAACACATACACATAAATAAATGAATAAATAAATAAATAAATTTTAAAAATATGTTCCAGTACTTATTACAGAAATCCCTTTTCTAGACAAATTGGAACACCTCCTGCCTCCCAGTCTTCTTAGTCTCTTCGCAACATTGATGAGGACTGATGGCTATGGCCATTGTAGTTATGGAATGTTCAAGATGAATCGTCACACTGTCACAACTAGGTAATGAAATGATTGTTGGCTACTTTAGCCTATTGGTGGGTGGTTTGTTTGATTTAGAGGTTTTTTTGGTTTTTGGGGGTTTTTTGTCACAACTGTATAATGACCTTCTACCTTCCTGGTTTTGTGCCCATCCTGTATTTATACTAGACATGCAGAGCAACTGCACATTTATAATAAATTCTGTAACTAGTAACACAAAGAGCCTCTTATTCAATCTCTTTAGGGAATCTTGATTTCTTTGTTCCTCAGATTGCAGATAATGGGTTTAACATGGGAATGATAATAGTGTATAAGGCCAATGCCAACTTGTTTTGGCTCAGGGAATACCCCAAGTTAGGATACATATAGACAAAGATACCTGAGCCAAACAAAAGGATCACTGTGGTTAGGTAAGAAGCACAGGTATTGGAGGCCTTTTATTTGCCTTCAGCTGATGTGATCTTAAGAATAGTAGCAATGATGTAACCATAAGATAACACGATAACCAAGACAGATGTGAGCCCAAAGATCACTGTGAGCACAGGGTCCATGACTTAGAAAAGAAAGGTGTCGGAGCAAGAAAGAGTAAGCAGCTGGCGCAGGTCACAGAAGAAATGGTTGGTATTTGGCCCACAGAAATTGGGCTGAAGCAAGGCTCACAGTTGAATAAATGAGCCAAAGAATCCAGTGATACAAGACTCTGCCACCATGTGCACACAAAGGGATTGGGAAATGATGGCTATGGAGAGCAGAGGATTACAAATGGGAACCTACCAATCATAGACTGTGTTTGCCAGAAGACAGCACTCTGCCAGAGCCAGGCTTGAGAAGAAGTACTGTATGATGCAGCCCACAACGAAGATGGATTTGTGCTTCCTGAAGAATTCTGAAAGCATCTTGCAGATAGTGGTGGAAACATAGCAAATATCCTGAAAGGCAAGGTTTCTGAGGTATATGGAGATGGCTGTCCAGTTTGATGAGCATGATGAGGCTCACATTCCAGGCCAGTGTCATGAGATAGATCTCTAGGAATACTGAGACAAGGGCAATGGTGAGCTTTGGAAACTCTGAGACTCACAATAGAATGAACTTCACAACTGTGCTGTTCTTTCCCCTCATAGTTGCATTGGTGTTCCCAGGTCCTACCAATATGGAAGAGAATGGGACATAAATAAATTTTAAAACAAATTTAAAAGAAGAAAGAAAGAAAGAAAGAAAGAAAGAAAGAAAGAAAGAAAGAAAGAAAAGAAAGAAAGAAAGAAGAAGAAGGAAGGAAGGAAGGAAGAAGGAAAGGAAGGAAGGAAGGAAGGAAAGGAAAGAAAGAAAGAAAGAAAGAAGAGAAAGAAAGAAAGAGAAGAAAGAAGAGAAGGAAGAAGGAGAAGAAGAAGGAAGAGAAAGAAAGAAAGAAAGAAAGAAAGAAAGAAAGAAAGAAAGAAAGAAAGAAAGAAAGAAAGAAAGAAAGAAAATATAACCCCTGGAAGTCTATAGGTCAGTTGTTATCCTGTGAAAACAGGCCTCCTTTTAGCCACACAGAACACACAACCCAAGGGAATATTGGGACATTTTTTTAGTGAAATAACCCCACTTGACTTTACCTCTTACGTCAATTTTTCTAAATATAAAAAAAACTTTACTTTTGGCCTATTAGGATCTCATGAAGACAAAATCTAACATCTGGGTCTGTAAAATGACTTAGCAGTTAACAGTGCTAGGTTCCATTCCCATAACCCATAACCAGGTAGATCAAAATTGCTTGTTACTCTAGCTGCACCCAAGAGATCGGCTATCCTCTTCTGGACTCCCTTGGTGTCCAAACACATGTATGCACACACACAGACACAGTAAAAGAAAATAAATCTTTTGGCTTTTTGTTTTGTTTTGAAACTGAATCTCACCATGTATATCTGAATGTGCTGGAACTCACTATATAGATCAGGGTAGCCTGGATTTCACAGAGGTCCACCTGCCTTTGCTTCCCCAGTACTGGATTAAAGGCATGTACCAGTGCACTAAGCTAAAACAAATTGAAAAAGGAAAGAAAGAAAATATAACCCCCGGAAGTCCTCTTTAAAAAGGTACTTTGGAAAATTCAAGAAGTGATTAGAGGAATGACTAAGAACATGAGTTTAGAAGTTGGGTAGCTATGACTGGAAAGTAGCTGAGCAGTGTAAAGTGCATCGCTCTAGAAAAGCACCAACAACAGCACATTCATCATTTTATCTGAAAATACGAAAATAGAACTCATCTCACGGGGCTTGAGATTCAATCAGCTTAGATATACAAAGGAGTTGACTGGGTCATAACGGGTAATGTAGGAAGCACCGTTGTTAGGAGATTGCTTCCAATACAGCTTTAAAGCACACTTTGGGTTTGTAAATGCCATTTAAGTTTAAATGTCTGAGGACTGGGGCATAGCTCGTCAGTAAAGTGACCGCAGCATAAGAATGAGGATCTGAGTTTGAATAATAAATGTTCACACCAAAGCCAACAAGTAAGTTTTGCTAAGGCAAATAAACTGAGGGTGCCTGTACACCAGTAAATAAGGTCATAACTAATACTTTGTATTACACTCAAAATATCTTCCAAAGTTTGGAAAATTGCCCTAGAGCCTTACATTTTTAATAGTTCTTATAATTTCATACGTGATTTCATACACGGACACTGTGTTACTTCCTCCCTTCCCTTTCCCCATTCAAATTTTTCCAATGTCACACCACCTCCAAAATCCATAATCTCTTTTTTATTGTGTTACATGTATATACATGTGTATGTGTACAAGTGTCTGTGACGGAGCCCAACATTAATGGATACATCTGTAATGCAAACCTCAAATCTAAGGCTTCAAGAAAAAATAAAGAAGATAGGGGAGAAAAGATTGCAGGAACCAGAGATCAGAGACTCATGTTAGAAGATTCTATTCCCTAGTCATGACAGTGGAAAATAGACCATGAACTCTAAACAATATACTTAAGAGAACAAGGATAGCATATTGCTAATATAAGTGGACATACCAATGTGTACAGGGGAAATTCCACAAGGCCTCACACCTATATAAACAAGTACATATTTATAATGAATGACGTGTTTTTCATGAAGGTCTAGAGGTGCAGAATAATATATTGGAAAGAGTAGCAAGGTAAAGCTGAGTGTATAACCTGCATTTTACATACATACAGCTGCATGCTGGTGTGGTACCTACACACTGTTTTGTGGCTCTAGATTCGTTATGAGAGCTCACTATGAACTAGAAACTTCTGTTAGATCCATTTAGTGGGCAACAAGAAGGAGACCTGAGGAGGCCAATTTACACAAAGTTGCACAAGCTACAGAATTTATCAGAGTTCTGTGATAGCAACATTCAAAGTCATAATCATATTAAGTCCCAAGAGTGATGACAGAGAACTAGTGCATGTCTCCCATCTGGAATTTCCTCTCATGTGCATGGAGATAGTGACACTATTAGGATGATTGGTTTAGGTTAGGAGTTTGAAAAATAAATGTCTGTGTATTTAAATATGTGTTATTTACAGGGTAGTATATGCAACTGCAAACAACAGTTATCCGCTATGTGACTAGCCAGCTGTACTATTAGGGAAAATTCTTTAACATTTCTGATCTCATGATTGCAACCTAAAAGTTGAGAGTCTGAGGACTAGAAGATTTCCTATGTCCTTTCTACAAATAGCTCTTAGGTCCATAGAGTAACAACCCTGAGATAATTAAAGGACCAGTGGGAAGTGGAGAATTGATACACATGGCAAAGTGGGCCTGAAATCATTAGGGAAGTCACCCTAGCAACCATTACACCAGAGAGTAAGTATCTGTAGTATTTCCCTGTAATTGGCCTTTCTCCTTCCACCTTAAATCTCAACAGGATCCCAGTGTTGCTGTCTCAGTTACTGTGAGGGATAACTAAGTTCATGGCCAAAAGCATCCACCAAGGAGAACCATTGCACTCAATTGGAAAGTACACAGAAAGAAAAATAGGTAGCTTGAACCTTAAAAAAGAAAACAACAACAACAACAACAACAAAAACAAACAAACAAAAAAGAAAACAACCTCTTCTTCTAGGATTTGCATTGGAGCAAAATATCAAGACTTTGAATGTAGAATCTGCGTTCTGTGAAGACCTATGCAGTTTTTACAGTAGGACTTATATGGGACAAGGTTTTTAGATACTTACCTCATCTATCCGTCTTTCCTCACCTCTCTCAAACTTCCTTACCCTGAAAACCATTTTCTTTCTCTTTACTCAGATTATTGAATTTCAGTGAATAGAATTATCTCAAACATGAAAATCTGCATTAATTTGGGGCATGAGGTGTAAGTTAAGTTCTTAAATATCTTACTGTGACGTTTATTGCCTTCTGTGTGTTGACTTGTATTATAAGGGACTAGGGGGATCTTCAACACAGAGAAACAGTGAATGTCAATCCTGACAGTCTGCAAGGCTTCCAAAGAGACCTGAATCAAAACAAACTTAACTTTTTGTCAGGAAAGTTGGCTGAGATAAAAATGTGTTTGTCTACACTTCCCCATTTCTTCATCATTGGGATAATATTTTATTTCCATTCTTCAGAAATCGGCTTTAAAAATAAGAACTTGACCTGTAAAGAGATGCACAGCTTGATCCATAACTTTTGGTTAGCTAGAGATAAGGTAAGTGTTAAGGAAGGACACAGTGTTCAAGCCATTTCTTTTGTCTTTTTAGAAGACCACAAACAGCTTTTTGTTGTTCTGTTTCATTGTGCTGGCAAGTCTGAGACCACCAGGATGACAAAGCAGATACTCAAACACAGACAACATGGGTCTGAATGTCGGTCTTCTGGCTTCTTTAACTTGAATCATTTGTTACTCAAAACATTCTCTGCTTCACCTGGTTTTGTGCCTCACACACCTCAAACTGATCACATCTTTGTGAGGTCAACACTGGGAAACATTTCTATTAGCCTACTCGTACCTTATGAAGTTTCCAATCCAAAGTTTACATCAGAAAACTTTCCTACTCTAGCTGTCCAGAGAGATGGTGAACAAATAAAACATACTTATCAAAGACAGTGAGTATATTCAGAATTACCCCTTTACTAAATGAAAAATTATCAAAAACAATTTACTACTGGGAATAAAAATAAGAATCCACATTTCCCCAGTGTCTTCTGGAGATGTGGGCTACACAGAATACATCAAAGTTGGCAACCCACGTTACCAGAATGCAAGTAAAAAAACAAAAAACAAAAATTAAAAAAAAAAAAAACAAGGATGAAATGCAAGTAATGGATCAAGAGTTTCCCTGAACTAAAGATTTTAAGTCAGTGTTTCTGGGATGCTCATAATCCCCCCAGGAAACTTGGGGTTCAAGAGCACTGGAGCTCAGTGTGTTAGGAGAAAAGAAACTTTAGTAGTCTTAACCAATATAGACAAATTCATACTGCAAAAGGCATCACCCTAAACCTCTTATTTTGAACAGTTGACCATATTCCCCCTATGGTGTCATCCAACTAAAAAAATACCCTGAAACTGAAATAATCCTTCCTTAAAGACAAGAATGAACTACCCACTTCCAGATTGGGTATATCATAAGAAGGCTTCCAAAGAATTAGTCCATGATTTTATTGGGCACACATGAATAATTCTATCACAATTACAGATTATATAATAAGGCAAGCTACTTTTAAAATGTTGTTTAAATATACTAGCAAAGCATTTGAGAAATTCTTATGAATAGAGAAACTTTCCCTAAATAAAAAAGATAGTAAATATTACCAAATTCATAATCTGGTATATAAAATTATTTAATTTTTATTTTGAAAGTGCAATACCTACAGTCATGAGTCTGAAGGAGCAATTACACTCAGAAGTGTCAGTAAACCAGTAAAGCCACTTATTTCAGTCAATCACATCTGCCATCTATTTCATAAGCTCAGGAATTTCATGGTTGCATTAATAAATGTTTCCAGTCAATCTTTAATTATCTCTTTAAATCATCATGACATTCTATGAATCAGGTAAGATCTGGAAAATGAGCAGGTTTTCAATGACAGATGGAAAGGAAACACAGGGTTCTTTCTATGGAAAGGCAATGGAGGGTTTCTCCCACTTCAGACTCAGAGAAAGAAATAGAAAATGTTATTATATCACTTGAGACAATGATGTGTTCTTTTTCTACTCCGAAATACTAACTAGGATCACAGAGGAGATGAATTAAAGGAAGAAACATTACTGAGATCACACAATTCATCCTCCTGGGATTCTCTGATTTCCCCCAAATCACAGGACTGCTCTTTGTTATGTTCCTCATCCTGTACATCACAGCGCTGACCTGGAATCTGTCCCTTATTGCTTTAATAAGGATGGACTCCTGCCTCCACACACCTATGTACTTCTTCCTCAGTAATCTGTCATGTATAGACATCTGCTATATCACTTCTACAGTCCCAAAGATGCTTTCCAATCTCCTCCAGGAAAAGCAAACTATCAGTTTTGTGGGCTGCATAGTTCAATACTTTATGTTTTCCACTATGGGACTGAGTGAATCTTGCCTCATGACAGCCATGGCCTATGACAGGTATGCTGCCATTTGTAACCCTCTTCTCTACTCATCAATCATGTCACCTAGCCTCTGTGCTCGGATGGTGATGGGAAGCTATACGGGAGGACTTATAGGTTCTGTATCTCTGGTATGTGCCTTGCTGCAGCTCCATTTCTGTGGACCTAATGTCATTAGACATTTTCTTGTGACATGTCTCAGCTGTTAAATCTATCCTGCACTAGCACTTTTTTTGCACAGGTAGTGATTCTCATATTAACAATGTTGTTTTGTCTTTCAAATGCCTTAGCCATCATGATATCCTATGGCTATATTGTCTTGTCCATTTTGAAGATCACTTCAGCTAAGGGCAGGTCCAAGGCCTTCAATACCTGTGCTTCTCACCTGACAGCTGTTTCCCTATTCTACACCTCTAGTGCTTTTGTATATTTGAGTTCCAGCTCTGGTGGCTCCTCCAGCTTTGACAGATTTGTGTCTGTCTTCTACACAGTGGTGATTCCTATGTTGAACCCTTTGGTGTATAGTCTGAGGAACAAGGAAATCAAAGATGCTGTAAAGAGGTTACAGAAGAAACTTGGATGCTGCTAATAAAAGAGTCTGAGATTTCTGACAGATTTTTCCTACAAACTGCCTACTTACATGGAAAAAAGATTCAAACTGATAAAAATAATATGGACTGTGACTGATTTGATGCTACTGAAAAATGGTCCTTTTAAGTCCTCCAGGTCTATCCTTTTCATGTTCCATCAGAAATAGCTTCATCTCTCATTATTTATCCACAGTATTTTTAAACAAACAAGTTTTTAAGTTTTTACTACTGTAATTGAAGATTTTTCACCCCTGGGTCCTGTTCTTACAGAAAGCTGTAAGCATCCCTGGGTTCAAAACTCTTGTCTAACAAATGGCTTAATTCAACACAATAAACACCTGATAGATATCAAAGATGTTCTTTGTTAAGAACAAGAAACTTCCTGTTAGAAGGAATAAAATTAACATTGACTTAGCTGTGCCTCCTGGGAAAAAATTACTTCTGACACTAAAGTGTTTCTAAGGCAAATCAGTGCTAATCATCTATGAATTTGAGGAGTCTTATTCCTGGCTCCACTAGCAACTGAGTAAGTGAAAAAGATGTTGACTAAGATTTCAGTAAAGATGAAGGAAATGGTTTGCTCATTTACTGTGAGTGTCATTATTTGATTCTTGACATCAGAGTTCACATAAGAATTCAAATTTAAATTCCAAGTGACCAATAGTAGAATCTGATACTGGGAACACTAACTTTCTCTCTTAAATTATGACAATTTATTCTCGGTTAATATAGACAATGGAATAATACTATGAAATTGCTTCAATATTTCAAATATAGTTATAGTACTTATGGCAGTACACATATGAATTTACTGTAGTAAGTTACTGAATACTCAATTTCCTAAAAATTAACAGGACATGTGTAAAATACTATACAAGTCTCTAAACTTAAAGAACAATATAGGTATAATCAAGAGCCTTCTAAGTATCCCTCAAAGATTCTGAACCCTGAACAGCAGTGTCTGAAAAGGAGCTTGGATAGCCCATTTTCTAGAGAATTTGGATACTTCTATGTCCAGCCCAGCTGGACAATCAAGTGGGACCCTTAGACTCTGCGGAGAGGACTGAGATGAGCGAGAAAAAAGGAGGCACATAAAGTCAAGAAGTCTGATCAAGCTGGCAAACATTTTATTGTTCACACAGGTTATATACTCTGAAAACAGGATATGGGAGGGGTAGGAAGGGAAAGGAGGCTTTGCAGGTGGAGGAAGCTGGCTGCAGCTGTGGGGTCTAACTAGGTTATGCTGTTGTTCTCACAAAGTCTTGCCATTACCAGGGGTTCTAAAACATCTATCTAGCAGGATGTTAGCTAAATCTAAAGGTCAGGAGGTAGGGTTACTAAGGTGGGTTGCTATGAGGCCTTGTCTAAGTTCTGAGAGTGAAAATACAGCAAGTGAATCATGGAGGTAAGCAGAAAGAAGAATAGTAGGTAGGAGAGCCAAGGATGAGTGTTTGCCAAGAGTAAGGCCTTGCCATGGCTTCCCAATGTCCTCCTTCCCTGTATAATAGAGCTCGGAAGCTTGGAGGGGGAAAGTAGAGGCCTGATCCCTCTGAGTTTCCGCGTTGCACAGAATGAAGGGCTAAGCACTCCTTGGTTGGAGAGGCCGAGCCCAGCTCCCAGGCACTTTTTCAAGGGAACAAGAGAGTGACCTATGCCAACCCTATGCAATCAGGCATGCTT
This sequence comes from Mastomys natalensis, assembly GCA_021653895.1. Classification (NCBI taxonomy): domain Eukaryota; kingdom Metazoa; phylum Chordata; class Mammalia; order Rodentia; family Muridae; genus Mastomys; species Mastomys natalensis. The sequence continues at coordinate 733,230 of JAJTUV010001363.1, read as the reverse complement.
CTCAGGATCCCGTCTTTGAGCACAAAGAAAGAGGTATCCCTGCAGTACTTTGTCTCACACCCTCCAGCATCCCCCTTTACAGAGGAAAATCAATGGTATCAGTGGTGCCTTTAGGATGTCCCACAAAGGCAGCTGTTTTAGGGAATTTGGGGGGGGGGGGGTTGAACTTTGAAGCACGGCATCGAGGCTGGCTCTTAACACTTCTGGAGTGGGTTTATTATCAGAGTCCAATTTTAGGTAATGGACCTGGAGTGGCTTGGCCGCCAGGTTGTCTACCTGGTTTTTATGAGAGTAGTAAGGTGAGAGAAGGCCCAGGGGCCAAAAGAAATGAGCAAGAGAAGGCCAATGAGAGGTCGCAAGAATAGAAGGGAACAAGGTAGAAAGCCAAGGCAAGATAGAGAACCAGTTCTTATACCAGCTCTCACTTTTTTCGCTCTCTCTCTATCTTTTCTCTAAGCCCTCTTGAACTCTGCGTGTGCTATCTTTTACTGCCCCTGATTTACCTGCAAAGAAGCAGCACTCTTCCTTTAAAGTGATGCAGAGCCTTCCTGTTGGAGGAGCAAAAGCTCTAGGCCTCGTCTATTCTGGAGGACAACTTTAGCTAAAGAGGAAAGTGACTCACTAAGGTCTTCCATGCTCTGCTGTAGCTCTCTAACATCTTGATCAATGGTGACACTAAGCTCAGAGTAGTAGCGGTTGGAGAGGACAAGGGAGCAAATTCCAGTCCCAGCGTCCACCACTCCCAGCCCCAAGATGACTGCCAGTCATCCTGTTCAGCAGAGAAAGGGACAATGATAGAATCGGGGTCCTTAGCAAAGTACATGCAGGAGAGTTTGCATCACCTGGAGACCAATTGGGCGATCAGGGAGGAATAGGTAGCAAGAACCTTGGTGAGGGAAGAGGGGAAAGAGACCCAAAAAAGGAGGGACCCTATCTTGGAGCAGGGGATAACAGGGCTCTGCCAAAATGCTCCAAGAGGGGAGTGAGGAGTAGCACAAACAACAAAAAACAGGAGGAGCTAACCATGAATGTGGGCAGAAGTCTGGGAATTTATGGCATTTTCTATTTTTTGAAGTGAGGAGCGGGCCTGGAGGGTGAGCTCTCGGGGGGATAAAGGATGTGAATCTCCTTTGAGTAGATCATAAAGAGGGAGCATTGTATAAGGGGGAAATCTTAAGATAGGGACATAAAAATTGGAGATTACCTAGAAGCCTTTGGAAGTCATGTAAGGTCTTGAAGAATGAGGTTTGGAGCTCCAGTCTAGGCAGGAATATTCTGCTAGAGTGGATAACTAAAGGTTTCAGAGAGCTGTATTTTTTCTGGAGCCACCTTAAGATTTGCTGTTGAAAGGGCACACTGTAATTGTTGGAAGCAAAAGATGAGTTTGGCCGTCAGCTGCCAGGAGGATATCATCTATGTAGTGGAGGATATATACATCTGGCCAAGCATCTGACAGGTTGTATACCTTGTCCCACAAACTTTTGGGCCAATGTGGGCTATTGGCCATCCCTGGGGGAGTAACACACAATGGTAGTAAGGGTGTGGGTGGTCCGAAAACTAGGCTGTGGTAGGGGAGGAAAGCAAAAGGGCACAGTCATCAGGGCGGTAAAGGAATGGTAAAAAAGCAAATCTTTAAGGTCAATAATAACTTTGTGAAACCCCTGGGTGATGGCTGAAGGATTGGGGAGGCTTGGTTGCAGGGGCCCCATAATCTCCATGACTTTATTAACAGCATGAAGATGTTGCAGCAATTGCCATTTACCTGAGTTTTTCTTGATGACAAAGATAGGGGTATTCCAAGGGGAATTTGAAAGGATAATGTGTCCTGCCATCAGCTGTTCCTGCACTAAGAGCATGGCAGCCTCTAATTTCTCTTTGGTAAGGGGCCACTGGTCAACCCAGATGGGGGAGGAAGAACTCCATTTTATTTTGTCTGCATGTGGGGGTTCAGGAATTTCAACAGTCCCTATAGAAAAGGATAACCCAGACCAAAATGATTGTTTTTGGGGGAGACCTCTACACAAGTGGGGATCCCCTGAGAATGTTTGCCCAAGCCATGTCCTGGAGTATAGACCTGATTCATCATAAGATGAGTTACAGTATCATTCAGACTAAAAATGACAACTCCCATTCCTTCCAAAATGTCATGACCCCAAAGATTAATAGGTAAGTCAGGAATAACAAAGGGTGTGACTAGTCCACAGTGTCCCTCCTCATCAGACCATAAATGGCCTGAGTACTAAGCATGGGATCCCGGAGTGTCCAATTCCCTTGAGCTGTGTGATGGAAGCAGTCAGAGGCCAAATGTTGGCCAATGTTGCATTGATATTACAGTGGCATCCGCCCCTGAATCCAAAAGGCCAGTGAAGGCTTGCCATTAAGATAAGAGTGTCATTGTGGGCTTAGTCTGGATATTGGCTGGACCCAAAACACCTCATTAGATGGTGAGGCAGAATCTTCTCTGTTCTTAGAATCTGCAGGGAGTTTTCTTTGCTCTGAGGGAGCAGAATAATTTGCTCCAGGGCTTGACCCACAGGAATATACACTGGGGCTTGAGTGACAGACACTAACAGTTTATATTCAAGGCAGAAATCAGGACTCAAGAGTCCTAGGGCAAACAAGAATGCCTTTAAGGGCGCCAAATCCTGTCCAATAATTAGCTCAGAGAAACCAATAGGGAGAGGTCCGAACACCCCCATGGGTAGAAGATGTGGACCCTCCTCAGGAGTTAATATTGTGTCAGTGGTGGAACAGAGATCCAATCTGAGGCTATTTTTTGTGGTTCGCCAGAGATCTGAAATGGATATTGAATAGACAGGGGGAATAAGGGGTTGCCATCCCCATGTGCTGTAATGTACCTGGGGGGTGGAGGCAGGGATGAACCCGATAGCCAGTCCTATCATGTGGTTGGAGCCTGTCCCCGAACAAAGGTGGACTAATCAGAAAGGGTACCCTTGCGATGATGTCTCAAGGCATCCTGACAAGCTGGGTTAGCATTTTCAAAGGCAAGTTGTTTAATAAAGGACTATTGTCTCCCTGAGGCCTGAGGAGGCAGTGTGCTGTCTCCTCCAAGCGGCTAACAAAACTACTATAAGGTTCCTTGGGACCCTGTTTGATCGTCAATGCTCCCAAAGCAGTATTCTTAGGCGGGAGTTTCCTCCAAGCTCCCATTGCCGCTTGGTGAACCTGAGCCAAGGGACCAGGCGTATAATGTCTCTGAGCATCGGGTGTATTGTAAGGTGGTTCGCCCATAAGTTTGGCAGCTGTCCAATCACAAGTATCAGGGTTTCTGGTGTTACGAAGGGCCAGGTTACAAGACACTTCTTGAAATTCAGTCTTCCATAATACATAATCTCCTCCCTGTAGTGCACCATGAGCCAGCTGAAAAAATTCATTTGGAGTTAACCAAGCCTCAGTAGAGGCCTCCAGTAGGGCTAAGGTAAAAGGGGCATTGTACCATACTTAGAGGTGGCTGATTTAAGTTTTTCTAGAATTGACAAATTAAGACGAGTATACACAAGGGTATCTCAGTCTGGGGTCAGCCTCTCCGGGGCAGCTCCGGCCACAGAGTCCCCATCATCTTCATCCCCACTAATAGTCTCATGGGGATTAGGATCACGAGGGAGAGCCTCACTAGAAGATGGCTCGTCACCTGTGTCTCGGGGAACAGACACTCCTCTGCTAAGTGAAAGCAGAAAAGTGAGCTAGGTGTGAGGGGCCTTTTAGTTTTCTTCTTAAGGGATTGGGGCCCAACATGAAAGGAAAGTTGTTGGCCTTGGGGAAGGGAGAGATCTGCTAGTTGTTTATCCAGGTCATGAAAAGTCTTTAAAAGTGAAAATTGTTCCTGGTGATTACAGAAGAAATCTGTGAGGACACTCAAGTCAGCAGTGGCCATGGAGCATGCAGTGCCTGCAGAAGGGGGGAGTTTGTTAGAAAAACTTGATCAAGGGGAGAAGACAGATAGGGCAGCAGGGAATAGAAAGGGGGGATAAATTGATTAGAGAGTGGCTCCGAGTTTTGGAGGTTGAAAGAGCCACAATTTTCTTGAGAGGGGGCCAGTTCAGATTGTGATATCAAGCAGCTTCTTCTTCGTCAAGGGCGGCTGCGTCTCCCAGATCAAGGGGTTCCTCTCAACCTTCGTCCTCAAGACCAATCAAAGAGGGATAAAGAGGGGTGGCTTTAGTGGTTTTAGTGGGCAAAGTTGAAGGTGCCTATTGAGAAATTTCTACAAGTGGGGGGACCCGCGGGACAGGAATTTCGAGAGGGTAGTCCCGAACAAGGGGATTTGGAGGGAGGGCACAAACTCTGATGTAAGGCCCTCTCTCCCTCTTTAATGATATTTTGAACATCAAGTCAATTATTTTGAGTATTTAATAGGTCATGAATGAGATTCCAGTAACTAAAAGCTGTAACAGGGACCTTTTCTGGACCAAAAGTCTTATAATAATCTTGTAAACAATCACCAACTATCTTCCACTTCTTCTGATTAATGATTCCTTCTTGGGGGAACCAGGGACAAAAGTAAACCAGAAAATCAAAAAATCCCTTTAAGTCTTTCTCTTCAACCCTGGCTCTCCGGGTCTCAAGGGAATCCTTAAGCCCTAAAATGAATAAACATTGCTGAGAAATATTCTAACCCATGTCTATATAATGTACCACCTGATTACTCAACAAATGCCTGTCTCAGCATCGGAGAACTGAATCCTGAATGCCAGCCCCACTGTCACTTGAAGGTGGGGTAGTGGTCCCCTCTAGGGGTCTTTGATCCCCACATTGGGAGCAACTCATCCAGTCCAGCTAGACAATCAAGTGGGACCCTTAGACCCTGTGGAGAGGGCTGAGATGAGCGAGAAAAAAGGAGGCACACAAAGTCAAGAAGTCTGATCAAGCTGGCAAACATTTTATTGTTCACACAGGTTATATACTCTGAAAACAGGATATGGGGAGGGGTAGGAAGGGAAAGGAGGCTTTGCAGGTAGAGGAAGCTGCAGCTGTGGGGTCTAACTAGGTTATGCCTATTGTTCTCACAAAGCCTTGCCATTACCAGGGGTTCTAAAAACATCTATCTAGCAGGATGTTGGTTAAATCTAAAGGTCAGGAGGTAGGGCTACTAAGGTGGGTTGCTATGAGGCCTTGTCTAAAGTTCTGAGAACTGAAAATACAGCAAGTGAATCATGGAAGGTAAGCAGAAAGAAGAATAGTAGGTAGGAGAGCCAAGGATGAGTGTTTGCCAAGAGTAAGGCCTTGCCATAGCTTCCCACACTTCTCTATGTTTTGGCAGGTGAAAACAACTTCGTGATTAGGACACAATGGCATCAGCTTGACCCAAATCTACTTTTCTCTACTTTCTTTGTCTGTTAGGGTCATACATGACAATGCTCAAAATCACTCTTAACTGTGATGGGTTTTGCTTAATGAAAGAGAAGCAGAGGTGATGCAAAGATAGGCGGGAAGAAATCTTCAAAGATGGGTCACGCTTTGCCCTTTGTGCTTTCTCTTTTGCCACTGGGATAGACAATGTTGCAGATATTGTTCTATCCGTAGAGATATGGAAGATGAATCAAATTGGCTGACTTTGTGGATTATGGAATAGTAAACAAAAGAAAGCTTTGTTATTTAGCTCTTGAGTTTCTGGTTTTTTTCTTCAATAGAACAGAACCTCATGCCTTTAACATCAGACCTAGTATGATCAGAAACTCCAGATACTCAACAACTCCAAAATTTCCAACCCTAGTCATTCACATTAATTCATCCTCTACAAATAATATTTTTATCCTCTAGCTTATTTGTTTTTACTATAAACTATGCTAACATTTACTTTGGGAACTTAAAGACAACTAGAACTTCATGCAATATCCAATTACTCTGTCTGAAATTATTAAAGAATATATAATAAATAGGTCCTATACAAATTAAGAAAACTGTACCTCTAATACCACTGATTATCTGGAATATAGCATTGATATCTGATGTATTTTTACTTAAAAGCATTCAAATTCTTAAGTTCAAAAGATATTTACTGCATAAATTTAATTGCAAAAATATCATACAAAATCAGCATTTTTTTCCTTTTATTGAATATGTTCTTTATTTTCATTTCAATTGACATCCCGTTTCCAGGTTTGTAATCCAGAAACTTCCTATCGCATGCCTCCTCCCCCTACTTCTATGAGAGTGCTTCCCCACCCACCTACCCACTCTCATCTACCAGCCCTGGCATTCCTCTATGCTGGGGCATCAAGCCTTCACAGGACCAAGGGCCTCTCCCGTTGATGCCCAACAAAGCCATCCTCGGCTTCATATGCAGCTGAAGCCATGGGTTGCTCCATGTTTACTCTTTGGTTGATAATTTAGTCCCTGGGTGCTCTGGAGGGGGTCTGGTTCGTTGATATTGTTGTTCTTCCTGTGGGTTGCAAACTCCTTCAGCTCCTTCAGTGCTTTTTCTAAATCTTCCATTGGGGAACCCATTTGGGACCCCATGCTCAGTCCAAAGGTTGGCTGCAAGCATCCGCCTCTGTATTTGTCAGGCTCTGGCAGAGCCTCTCATGAGACAGCTCTATCAGGATCTACCAGCAAGTACTTTGTGACATCCACCATAGTGTCTATAGTGTTTGGTGACTGTATCTGAGATGGATCTCTAGGTGGAACAGTCTCTGGATGGCCTTTTCTTCAGTCTCTGCTCCACACTTTGTCTCCATATTTCCTCCCATGAGTATTTTGTTCCCCCTTCTAAGAAGGACTGATGCATCTACACTTTGGTTTTCCCTCTTCTTGAGCTTCATGTTATCTGTCAATTGTATCTTGAGTATTCCGAGTTTTTGTGCTAATATCCACTTATCAGTGAGTATATGCCATGTATGTTCTTTTGTAATAGGATGACCTCACTCAGGATGATATTTTCTAGTTCCATCCATTTGCCTAAGAATTTCATGTATTCATTGTTTTTAATAGCTGAGTAGTACTCCATTGGGTAAATGTAGCATATTTTTTATATCCATTCCTCTGTCAAAAGACATCTGGGTTCTTTCCAGCTTCTGGCTATTATAATAAGGTTACTATGAACATAGTGGAGCATGTGTCCTTGTTATATGTTGGAGCATCTTTTGGGTATATGTCCAGGAGTGGTATGCTGGACCAGCTTCAGATGGGGTCGCACAAGAATCTCCAGCTTGACTGAGGATGGGGTGGGAACAGCTGCTGCCTCTGCCTGCAAGAGGTCCCGGAGGGATGGAGTGTGGACCGGGAGAGTCCACTGCTGTCTCTGCCACATCTGACTTTGTCTCCATGGTGGAGAGGGGAAAAGTGTTACAGCTCTCTGCTAAGCTAGGAAGTGCCAGCTAGCTGGGGGGTGTGGATCTCTTTTCCAGTGTCACAGCTCTTGCTCCCAGCCCTTATCCAATTAATAAGAGAAATAAAATCCATTTACCCACCCCTTCCCCCTTATGCCTTGGAGGAAATGCCAAACAAACTGTCTGCTCCTCCTGCTCCTCCCTCCCCCATCCAAAGGCAAGACTCCATTAAAATACCAAAGGAGCTCTTGCCTGCCTCCCCCCTTACTGCCCAACCAAAGAGAGATAAATCCCCTCCTCCTTCTCCAATCCTCAAAAGTGAGAGGCCTCCAGAACTTGCAGATAAAACCCTGTCAAAATCCATAGTCCCTTATACTCAACTGTCAGCCACTCAACAACTTTGCAATTTTAGGGACTCTCATAAAAAACTAACCCGCCTCCCACACTACTCAGGACTCTGATACAGAACTTGAAACCCAAACTGCTCGAGCATTCCCAGTTAACATCAACCCCACTCGAACTAAATCACTTAACTGGTACCCACTCCAAGCCTCAGACCTAAAAGAACTCAGACAAGCAGTAAAGGAAGATGGCATTCATGCACCCTGGACAAAATCTCTCCTACAGAGCCATATTGCCAACTTAAACACCCCCCAAGATTGGAGAGATATTTGCCGCTCTGCTCTTCCTGGCCCAATGTTTCTAGAATGGGAAGCTTACTTTTATGATGAATGTCTTCAACAAGTCAGGCAAAACCAGGAGAGGGACAATGACACCCATGGGGTTTTAAAGAACTCTTTGGCCAGGAAGATATTTCTACTGGAGCACAGCAGGCATCTTAGCCATCAGGATACTAAGAGCAGGTCCGCCTCTGTGCCATTCAAGCCTGGAACAGGTTCACTCAACCATCAAGGTCACAAGACCCCGCCTACTCCCTGCTCTCCCTCCATCAGAAGCCTGGAGAATCCCTATCTGATTTTATTCTCAGAACTAAAATGAGCTTAGAAAGAAAATCTCCAACCCTACAGCTAGGGACCTTCTTCTTAAAACCATTGTTTGGAAAGGCATGACTTCTGAGTCTAGGCCAGGGTCTCCAGGAAGAGCATCATGATGGGTGGATTGTGGCAACCCGAGAAATAGGAACTCCATCACACCAGGTTGCATCCATAGCTCAGGCATTTGTGGCAGCATAAAAACAGAAGAAATATGCTTCAAATGTGGATAGGCAGTACATTAGAGTGATGAATGCCCACTAAACTCCCCTTCTATAACAGATTCTAATCTCCCTAAGGCCATCTGTCCTTGCTGCAGAAAAGGTTTCCACTGGAGGAGGTACTGTACCACTCGATATGATAAGGATGGTAAGCCACTAGAGCCTTTAAACTTCAAACTGAGCAACCCTCAACCCTGACAATAAGAGGGACAATTACTCCCATAGAAGCCTTATGGGTGTCCAGCATCTCAGAAGGCAGCCACCCAAAGTTAACCATTAAAATAGATGATAAACCATTCAAATGTCTTATTGATACTGGGGCAGGTGGGACAATCTTAAGGCAGCAAGAAGTTCCACAAGACTGGCAAATGATCCCTGGGCCCCAGCTCCTAGGCATAGGGGGTATCTCTCACACATGTATCACCAAACAGACTTATAGGTGGGAAGACCGGATGGGTCTACAGGCCTCATACCCCCTGGTGGCTCAAATAGCCACTAGCCTTTTAGGAAGAGATACCTTACAGGTCTTAGACGTGGTTCTTACCAGCCAAGCAGAAAGAGACCACATTAAGATAGAGGATATTACTTTTGAAGAAAACGGTACCCAAGGAGACACAAATAACCCTCCTCTAAATCATCCCCAATTCTAGAGGCCACTGTTAGATTTAATACTCCCTGCCTTGATTGGCTCTCTGATGAAGCTGTCTGTGTCCCACAGTGATCTCTATCAAGGGAGAAACTTAGAGTCCTCAAAGAACTTGTAGAGGAGCAGCTGTCTCTATAACACATCCGCCCCTCCTACAGTCCATGGAACATTCCTGTGTTTGCTATAAAAAAGAACTCAGGGGGTGGAGACCATTACAAGATTTGAGGGCAATTAATTAAACCATGCGAATCTGGGGCTCCCCTCAAAGAGGGCTACCTCATATCTTAGCCATTCCTGACAATGTTCTCCTATTGGCAATAGACACAAAAGACTGGTTTTTTTTCGATCCCTCTCCACCCTGGGACTGTGAACACTTTGCATTCTCAGTGTCCCCCATTAACAACTCTGGCCCAGCCTCACTATATGAATGGACTATTCTTCCCCTGGGAATGGCTAACAGTCCTACCATTTGTCAGGAGGCTGTAGCCACTTCATTAAAACCCTAGGAAAAGAACCTGACATTCTTTTCACCCCCTTCTCCCTCTCTGATGTTCAGTGGTTAATCAAAAATCATTCCCACTTTGCTATCAGCTTAATAGGGTTCCCAGGACAAATTGACAACCATTATCCTGACGAAAAATGGGCCTCTGCCCATGGGCACCAATCCCCTTATGGCAAATTGATGTTACCCATGTTCCCTAATTTGGTAGGCAAAAATATGTTTTTGTCACCATAGATACTTACTCACATTTTATATGGGCTATAGCCCAAACAGGTGAAAACTCAAAAAGGCTAATTTACCATATGCTCTCTACCTTTACCATCATGGGCATTCCTCAACAAATAAAAACCGACAATGTCCCCGCCTTCACTACCTCTCAATTTAAAGCCTTCTGCACATGCTGGGAAATTGCCCATCATATGGGAATTCCCCACAACCCTCAGGGCCAAGGAATAATAGAAACAACACACCAGACCCTGAAGACCCAACTCCTGAAACAACAAACCACCCCCCCCAATGTACAATTAATGATGGCCCTGACTACCCTAAACATATTTAACATCTACAAAACCTCCAGACACCCTCCTATTTCCCTCCATTGGCACACACCAAAATTAGCTCCCTCTATCCTAGTATGATGGTGAGATCCTTTGGATGGAATTTGGAAGGGACCAGACCCCCTTCTTACAACTGGGAGGCGTTTTGTTTGTGTCTTTCCACAGGACCAACCCAAGCCTATCTGGGTCCCTGCTAGAAATGTCTGAAACCACCCCACCAACCAAGAAGATGGCCAGTCTGTCACTGACAGATCAAGAACCAAGGAGGGGTGTTGTGCCGGCTCCGGCCGGTCCCAATGGTCTCTGAAGGCGGGCACAAAGAACGAACGGCGGCTGTCTCTGCCCGTGAGTGGTCTGGAGAGTGCTGGCAGGGGAAACCTGGCCAATGCCTGCTGCGCCTCTGCGGCAGCAGTGGTGGCGGAAGTGTTACAGCTCCAAAGTGTTACAGCTCTGCTCTGAGGGGCCTCAGTGAGGCACCGACTGGCCGGCGAAGAGGGGGAAACCCTCAACAGAAGTTCTCAGACACCGGGATGAATCTTGTGTGTACTTACTTGAGTCAGGCCCAAATATATACAGTTTGAGGTGGGTTAAGGTTGGAGGCAGGTAGGCAGCAGGTAACCCCCTATTGGCTTGGACTGAGGGCTTGGGAATTCCTCATCTGCATGATGGTGCTATTCCTACTTGACCAGTGGCCACGAACCTCTCTGTGGGAGGGAATGTGGAGGGCTGAACCGGGGGCAGCCAGGCCTGGGAAGAACTCAAACGCCTTCCGTCCCAGTGGATATATCCAGGGTGCCAGGGTTCGAAAGTTCTTTCAACCAGGCGCCTGACTTTCCACAGCTCACTGCCCCACAGAGGGGGAAGAGAAAGCAAAGGAGACACCATGCCCAGAGGAGCATCAGGATCTCCTGGAAGGACATCCATGACCTGATGACAGGCCATGTGCCCTCCACAAGCCCCCCTCTCCTCCATTCTCTTGGCAGATTTTGTCATCCTTCATGCTAACTCTGCTACCACTCAGCCTCTCCCTAGCCTTCCCAACAACTACTATTGGATATTCTATGCTAGGGAAACCTACAATGGACGCAACAAAGTTATAGGAACCCAGGACTGCCACTTGAAGGATGTCAAACCAGGATTGAGATTCCCCTACACCCAGAATCCATCTCTACTATCCCCAGCCCTTTTCTCTGCTTTCCTTACTGAAACACAGGTGAATGTCTCCAGGGGGTCTCCGGGGTTCAAAAGTTCATTCAACCAGGCACCCAGCTGTCTCTCATAGCTCACCACCCCACAGTGGTATAGCTGGGTCCTCAGGTAATACTATGTCCAATTTTCAGAGGAACCTTCAGAATGATTTCCACACCTGGTTGAGCCACCTGGCAATCACATCAACAATGGAGAAGGAGTGTTCCTCTTTCTCCACATCCTTGCCAGCATCTGCTGTCACCTGAGTTTTTATTTTAGCCATTCTGATAGGTATGAGGTGGAATCTCAGGGTTGTTTAATTTGCATTTCCCTGATGACTATGGCTGTTGAACTTTTCTCAGCCATTTGACATCCTCAGTTGAGAATTGCTTGTTTAACTCTGCACCCCATTTTAATAGGGTTCTTTGATTCTCTGGAGTCTAACTTCATGAGTTCTTTGTATATATTGGATATTAGCCCTCTATCTTATGTAGGATTGGTAGAGATCTTTTCCCAATCTATTGGTTGCCGTTTTGTCCTATTGACAATATCCTTTGCCTTACAAAAAGCTTTTCAATTTTATGAGGTCCCATTTGCCTGTTGTGATTTTAGAGCATAAGTCTTTGGTATTCTGCTCAGGAACTTTTCCCCTGTGCCCATGTGTTCGAGGTTCTTCCCCACTTTCTCTTCTATTAAATTCAGTGTATCTGGTTTTATGTGGAGGTTCATGATCCACTTGGACTTGAGCTTTGTAAAAGGAGATATGATGGATCAATTTGCATTCTTGTACATGCTGACCTCCACTTGAACCAGCACCATTTGTTGAAAATGCTGTCTTTTTTTTTCCTTGGATGGTTTTAGCTAAGATTCAAGCTTTCTCCCTGATCCTGTGATCTTGTGATCCTGTGATCCTGGGCATTTCAGAGCACCTGGGAGTTGGATGGCCTCTGGGTGATGTAAGAGTGGGTACAGATCCAGCACCCAAGGTCTGCTCAGGGCACAGGTTCAGACCAGAAGGAACCCATGCCACTGCCTGTGCGAGGATTCCTGAGTCCCTGGATCCTGTGGGACCCAGTTACTCCTGGGTGTTGGAACTGATGTCGTGGCCACCTCACCTGTAATCCTGGGTGTTTTAGAGCACCTGGGAGTCATGCTTCTTCTGGGTGTTGTGGGACTGGCTGTGGAGCCACAGCCCAAGGTCTTCTCAGGGCAAAGTTTCAGACCAGAAGCTAAAAGCAGTATTTTACCATAAAGTTAATGATGTAAATTTTCTTTCTTCTGAAGCTAAAGATTAAATTTGTAAATTAAGAGTCAGTGGTTATGAGTAACAGGAATTACACCTGATTTTTCTATCAAGACTCTAAAAGCCAAAAGGGCCTGGACAAGTTGCTGCACACTCTAAGAGACTATAAATGACAGCCCAGACTACAACAATCATCCAAACTTTCAATTACTATAGAAGGAGAAAATAAGATGTTCCATGTTAAAGCCAAATTTAAAGTGTATTTATCTACAAATCCAACTCTACAGAACATGATAGAAAAAAATTCCAACCTAAGAAGTCTAACTACACTTATGAAAAACACAGGAAATAAATAATCTCACACCAGTAAAACCAAAAGAAAGAAAACACACACACCCCACACCACCACCACCATCAACAACAACGACAACAACAAAATAACAGAAATCAACAATCATTGGTCACTGATATTTCTCAGTATCAATGTCTCATTTTACAATAAAAGAAACAAACTAACAAAATCGGTATGAAAGTAGGACCCATCTTCTGTTGCATCCAAGAAACACACCTCAACATCCAGGAAAACCATTACCTCAGGGTAATTGGTTAGATAAAGGTATTCCAAGCAAATGAACCTAAGAAAGCAAGCTGGTTCATTTTCATACCTAACAAAATATACTTCCAACCAAAACTAATCAAAACAGATAGGAAGGGACACTACATATTCATCAAAGGAAAACCCTACCAAGATGATATTTCAATTCCTTTTTGTTGTTTGGTTTGGTTTGGTTTTTGGTTCTTATTGTTTGTTGGTTTGGTTGGTTTTTTTCAATGCAAGGTTTCCTGTGTCAGTATTTTTATTTTGGTCAAGCTTCAAGAATGGCATATATAGCTTGATCATGCTAGCCTTTTTGTCCTGGGAATACTTTTATATTGCCATCATATTAAACCTTGTCTTTAAAACATCAACATATTGACAGCCAAAGTACATGGCTTGAACCTGAGAATGCACTCCCCCACCCCAGACAGAGATATTAAATTAACAGGCTGGCAAGCCAAGTATGGGTAAGATTCTGCACAGAGCCTACCAACCTAAGACATAAATGCATTGCTTTTAATAATGCATAGTCCATGACATGTAAGGAAGGCATTCTTGGCATAAGGACCTAAGACAGGCTCAGTCATGCTTTATGAAATAAAAGAGGGGGGGAGGCAGAGAGCTTTTGGGGCTGCTTGACAAGAATCTGTCATGGGCCAAGGACAAGGAAGTGGGCTTCAGGCAGGAATCTGACATTAGTCTAGAACAAAGAAGTAATTTCAGTCAGGAATCTAAATCTTAGGCTAGAAAAAATAAGTAATTTTAGGCAGGAATCTAAATTTTAGGCTAGAACAAGGAAGTAGGCTTCATACCAGAAAATGACTTTGGGCTAGGACAGGGAAATTGGCTCAGACATTTTGATCATCCTGATAAGCTCCTAGAAACAGTGATCATGGGAGTGTTCATGGAATTTTGTTTATTGCCTTGCTTGTTCTTTGACTATTTGTGTTTATTGTCGTGCTTGTTCCTTGACTATTTGCATCTACTGTATTGTTAGTTCCTCAACCTAGAACTGACCTTAATACTTGCATGTAATTAAAATGGTATAAAACTAAAAAAGAGGAGGGGGGATTGTTGCAGGTAATATTTAGAAAACGGCACACAGTCCAGGCTGTTCCCAGATAGCCAACATTTTCCTGTAGCTCCAGCTATCTAGAAACACCAGCCCTGGCAGCCATGAGCTTCCAGCATGGTGGATGCCTCTGCCATCTACCATGCTTTCCCACAAAGCTCAACAGAACCCCAGGCAATACCTGCCATGCCTGTGGTACCCAGTAGAATGAAGACTCTTAGAGCTTAAAGATTATCCAATTGGTTTGTATATTTGGAAATGCTCAATTAACAGGATGCACACACAATTAGAATTGTAAACCCAATTACCTAACCTTGAAATTAATAACTACCTCTGCTAGAGACACTCAGACATCCACTGCCATCTTCTCTCATCCTCCTCTCCTCTTCATCTCCTCCTCTTCCACTCCTTCTCCCTCCTAACTCCTCACTCTGCCTACCTCTCATAAGGCAAATCGCAAGCTTTATACAAATGAAGTGGAATATATTACACTACAGAGACAGGATAGGGGTTTCTAGGGAGGGGAAATGGTAGAAGGGGAAGGCATCTGAAATGTAAATAAATAAACTATCCACTTTAAAAAATTTTGTTTCTAAGAACTATATCTTAATTGATTAATTAATTTTATTCACTTTATGTTTTAGCATTAGTCTTAGACTGTTATTATTTATTTATTTCTACCTGAGGACATCTTAAAGTAAAAGACTGTTTTTCAATATAAGAGTGCATCTTCTTAGACCAAGAAAAAAGGCTTATAGGAGAATAAGGTGGAGGACATTGTAATGGACAGCAAACCCCAATATCATTACTCCAGAGAATAATTATTACTCAGTAGATGTTAGCGCTAATGGTTGCTCAGCTTTACACATTAGATACTGGGTTGCAGCAGGCAGCCTCTGGGAGCTGGAATGGAGGGGAGGGTATCTCTGCCCATTAAAGTAATAAACTCCCACAGGTCATTTCAAAATTTTAGTGACAAAGGAGCAGGGATTATAGAAGCACACATTTTTATTTACACAAAGTTAGTGTGCATTTAAAAAAAATGATATAAGCAGAAATGAGGCACACAGCAGTCGGAAATGTAAATGAATCAAAGATTACAGAAGAGGCTACAGTTGAAAAGCCACCAATACTTTCTCTAGTGGTGCAAGATCTCAAGACATTTCACCTAAAGAAATTCAGTAAGTCTAACTCATTCCTTCCCACTTCAATCTCCTGAAAATAGTACATTTCAGCTCATCTCAACTTTCCTCTGTAAAAAGAGCAGAGAAATGTTGCCAGGTCCTGAAGCAGGCTTTGTACAAATTGAGTTCTCACAACAGTGCCTGGCACATAGCAAGTATTAAATAAGTATTTATTCGCAGTTATATGGGATTATTTCTTAGGATCATTGTTTGTATCTAAAAACATATTGTATATTTTATTATAATAATATGCCAGGCATAACTGATGTGACACTCTTTTGAACTCTGAGGATAAGCAATGGAAAGCATTTGTTCCATACCATGAATAATCATGAATGTTCATGGATATTTCATGAATATTCAACAGGTTACAGTTACTTGAAGGAAGATTCAACATTTTAAAACACCTCAAGTCAGAAGCAGATGTTACACATGAGTGTGAGTGACAGAAAGAACAGGCAAGGATGGACAGTCAAACACAAGTGAGAGAAGACCAGCAGCTTGAACTTCACCAATCTATCATGGCAAATGTTCATTTGCTTTTTTAAGACACACTTGCTTCCACTTTGACCTGACACCAGTACCAATCTGTCTTTCTTAATTCCAGAGCATGTGTTAAGGTTTTCCCTTTTATTGTCTATTGTAATATTATTTGTGGGCCTCCATGATCTGGAGTCGGCACATAGACTCTGTGGCCCTGCCCTGAGTTAATTCTGACTGGTGAATAAAGATGCCAGTAGCTGAGCAAAAGAGACATAGGTGGAGTTTAGGTTTCGCTGCCTTGGGGGAGAGAAGGATCAGAAGTAAGAAGGTGCAGGAAGGAGGAAGGAAAAGCTACCATGGGTTAAAGGTCAAGAGTTCATGGCCCTGAGAGCTGACCAATTGGAGCTAAGAGCAGCCCAGATGAAACATAATAAGTAGGAAGTAATAACTCAGGTTATCAATAGGAAAGCAGATTCTAACAGCATGGAGGGTAGACAGCTGCCCAGCTCTTGAGCTGTTTAGGGGTTATTATAAATACGAAGGTGGTGAGTGTGTCTCTTATCTGGGAACTCAATAACCAAAGGTAGGGTTAAAAACCCCAGGCTGGGATTTAAATATTTACTACAAGTGTGCACAGGCTTACTTCATGTGTTAGAATGATGAACTGAGCTAACTGGTAACATCAAGCTGAAGTTTGCCAATCACTGACCTAACGAACCCTTTCCTCTTCCTGCTTCTTTTCTCTGGGAAAATCCTAACATCTGGTGCTTCTGGAGTTTTCTCCCCCTTTATCATGGATGATTGTTCACATTCCTTCCATTCTGTAAGCTGTAATGCTGAAATTGATCAAGTCCAAATTTTCATCTTTCATAGCTGCTGGAGAGCCACACGCAGGTCCTCATGATTTTACAGCAAACATCTTACTGATGGAGTCATCTCAATAGCCCCATCTTTTTTGTTTTAGACAAGGCTTCATGTGTCCCATGCGCTCTTTCAAGTAACTAATGATATAGTCAAGGATCACACACAATTTCAAATTCACCTTAGCACCCATGCACCAACATGTCCAGTTTATGTGGTGCTGGGAGTCAAACTCAGACCTTTGGGCATGCCAGTAAAGCAGTATACCAACTTAGTTACATCTACATCCCCAAGTATTTGTTCTTAAAATTACTAACACTGCCTTTCTAACCTCAGGATTGTCTCTTTTTTTATGCAGGAAGCTTGTGTATGGCCGGAGGAAGAAACAGCACAGCTGTGACCAGATTCATCCTCCTGGGATTTTCAGATCAGCCTCAAATGAAGGTCTTCCTTTTCATGCTGTTTCTGGGAATTTATCTCCTGACCTTGGCCTGGAACCTGAGCCTCATCACCCTCATTAGAATGGACAGTCACCTCCAGACACCCATGTACTTCTTCCTCGGTAATCTCTCCTTCCTGGACATCTGTTATTCATCTTCCACTGCCCCAAGATGCTTTCTGACATTGTCACAGATCAGAACACCATTTCTTTTCTTGGCTGTGCCACACAATACTTTGTCTTCTGTGGAATGGGGCTGACTGAATGCTTGATCCTGGCAGCTATGGCCTATGCCCGGTACAACGCCATCTGTAACCCACTGCTCTACATGGCCCTCATGTCCCATACTCTGTGTTTAAAGTTGGTGGTTGGTGCCTATATGGGTGGTTTCCTTAGTTCTTTGGTTGAAACATGCTCCATCTACCAGCATGATTTCTGTGGACCCAACATAATCAACCACTTCTTCTGTGACCTTCCTCCAGTCCTGGCTCTGGCCTGCTCTGACATCTTTATCAGCCAGGTGGTGACCTTTATTTTAGGTGTCATTGTTGGGGTAATGTCTGTCCTAGTGGTCCTCATCTCTTATGGATACATTGTTGCTGCTGTCCTTAAGATCAACTCAACTAAAGGTAGGACCAAGGCCTTTAGTACCAGTGCTTCCCACCTGACTGTTGTGACCCTCTTCTATGGTTCTGGTCTCTTCATGTACATGAGACCCAGTTCAAGCTATTCCCTCAGCCAGGATAAGGTAGCATCTGTATTCTATGCTGTGGTGATACCCATGATGAACCCCATCATCTACAGCCTCAGAAATACGGATATTAAAAATGCTGTGAGGAAAGCTGTGGAAAGGGACTACACGTTCTTTCATGGGCATTCATTTCTCTGACCATGGGTGGTGTTTACATGACAGTCTGAGTGGCTGAATATTGCAGAAATTTACTTAAGTTTGGCTACTTGAACTTGAAGATGATTTGAATGGACCAAGCTCATTTTTCCCTCTTTGTTTAACTAGAGATGGTTTTGTCATTATTTGTTCCTAAAATAAACAGCATGAGTTCATTTAGGTTTCAATGCTCTCTTTAGTGGAAAAGCTCACCATGATAAAATAACACGCTGTAACATCAAAATACCTCTTCGAATATGAAGCACAGAGAAACCAAGCTGGAACTCAGATGGAAGCTTCCTCCCTGCTGACTAGCATTAATAGCACCAGAGTGTGATAGGAGAGAAGTCATCAAAAATATCACCTAGCTGTGGACCTTGCCAACTACAATACCAAAATGCCTGATAGTGTATGCACACTGGACCAGTAGTGGCATGAATATTGAGAAGTAACCAGTCACTTCATGATTGGATCTGAAGCCTGTTCAATTGAATGGTGTCCATGCACTGGTAGTATAATCATGATTTAAAGTCTGTGACTAAGAAGGCTACAGCCACTTTCTGGAAGTCTACTGATAACTTGCTGTTGATAAATGGATATGTTGCTGGCCATGGTTTATGCCTTTAATTCCAACATTGGACACAGAAGTAGGTAGATCTCTGTGAATTCAAGGTCATCATGGTCTACAAAATGGACAGCCAGGACAGCCAGGGCTACATATTGAGAACCATTTAAAAAAAAAAAAAAAAAACAAATAAATGGATATGTATCAAAACTGTCTGCTAAGGAATTATGTTTATATCTTTACACAGTACAACTCTCAGTCTTGGTTAAAGAATACTCTTGCCAGTGGAACGTGTGAAAACAGAGATTCATGACTGGTCAAGGTACTAAGAATATGTGACTTTTGAGTACTCAAGTTCAAATGGAACATCTATATGACCTTCTCTATCCCCCAAGGGTAAGCTAATAACATAGACAGGAGAGAGAATATACAAGCATGATGGTGGAGTGAATGCTATGATGTTTTAACTTCTAGGAATTGCATGGGTGTTGAATCCCTGAATTCACAGAAACTTTGATTACCAGCACAAGACCTGCAGGAGACAAAGTTCTCCACTGATCCACCCACCCCTACCTGGGGACTCATTGGAAGTTAAGGTTCCTTGGAGAATGGTGATCACAGTGCTTCACTTCTTCATTGTTTTACTTTCCTCTGGAAAACTGAAATGATCCAACAATTGACTTCACAGTCATCCACATATAAGAGCCCAGTTAAACTCAGTAGGTTATAAAAAAAAAAGGACATAAAATAGCAGCCAAAGGTGTTGCCAAGGCTGATAGCTCCAGAAGAAATACAAGAGAACAAAAGAGGAAAGTGAGATTTGGAAACAGTCAAAGTAGATTATATACATATAGGAAATTTCAAACAATAAATTTTAAGTTATGTTTTTAAAAGAAATGTGGTATTTTTATCTAAAGCATACATATTTATGATCATTCACAAATTGGGGTTTGGCAAAGAGCAATGATAACGTTTTATGATGGTTAGGGTTTGATTTTTTTAAGTTCTATTATTTTATTATTTTTAAAGTAATATTTAAATGCTTTTCATTTCTTTCATTCTTTGTGTGTGTGTTGGTTAATTGGTTGTTACAACCTAGAATCATGTAGAAAGAGAGCCTGAAGAAAGGATTGCCTAGATTTGGATACCCACTGGGCATGCCTTAGGAAACTGTCTTGCTTCCCTTAAGTGAGATAGAATGAAGAACTACCAGCAATGTGGATAGCAACATTGCATCAGCTGTTCTTTGCATGGGAGTGAAGCAAGCAGGAAGCCAGTAAGCAGATAAGCATGCATTTAATAGCTCCATGCTCCTGAATGTGGATGTGATGTGGCTACCTGCACGCCTGTGTCGAAAGAGCTTAAAATGCCATTACTTGGAAGACAGTAATACTGAAAGAAATATGGACAGAGGAAGCCTTTTTCATGAGGTTTCAGGGTGAGAAGAAGGACTTTATTAGAAACTGGGCAAGAAAACATTTTTGAGAAATTTTCATTAAGAGTATGTCTGTGCCGATCAGATTGGGGCTGAAGAAACTGTTGTGATTAATAAGAAATCTGCACCATTGAAGTGAAACTTGTGCTTCATGAGAAGAACAGGAAAGTATTTTTTATCAGGATTAGTATGTAGAAACTCATACAACTTTGGTCCAAAAGGGCAAGGCAACACATGAAGCTTACTGCAAAACTTGGCAGTAAACGAAAAGATGTCTATATGGTACTGAAACTAAAGGATGAAAGAATTGTGGAGAGAAATTGAGGCCTGTCACTGTGTTGCAGGTCTAAAAATCCTGTGGAGAGATAGTAGAAAATATTCTTCAAAGTGGAGACTCAGTTCTTGTGAACACCCCAGGACACTGAGTTGCCAGAACCATTGGACATTCCCCCAAAGACATCTGTGGGTGTAGAATAGAGCTAGAATGGAAAGTCTTTGTGCTGAGAAGGACAGAGTTGGAAAGGTGGTTCTACCAAACCCTTTTGATCCCAGAAAATCAGAAATCACAGGAAGTCAGACACTAAACAACTAGACTTGGTATTTGCACTATACTGGATTTTGGTTTGTCTTAAGTGTTATTGTTCACTTACTGTGAAATAAGAATGTTTAAGTGACATTTTTTAAAATATGAACCCATAATTAAGAGACTTTGGTTCTTTTAGTATTTTGTACTCTTTTTTTTTTTTTTTTATTGAAAAATTTTTTATTTTTTACATTTCAGATGTTCTCTCCTTACCCCATTTCCCCCCCTCCCTCCCAGGAACTCACTATCCCTTCCCCCCTCTTCCTGCCTCCACGTTGCTGTACCCCCACCCACCCTCCCCTGTACCTCACCTCCCCACCCTCGAGTATCCCCCCCCACGACGTCCAGCCTTCATGGGTCCAAGGATCTCTTCTCCCATTTATATATAGCTCCCTTGCCTATATAGCTGGAGCCTTGAGTCCCTCCCTAAGCACTCCCAGGCTGATGGCTTAGACCCTGGGGGCTCTGGTTGGTTGGGATTGTTGCTTTCCTCATGGTGTCGCGAATCCTCTCAACTCCTTCAGCCTTCACTCTATCTTCTCCATTGGGAACTCCATGCTCAGTTTAATGGTTAGCTGTGAGCATCTGCCTCTGAGTATGTCAGACTCTTGCAGACCTCTAAGGAGACAGCTATATCAGGCTCCTGTCAGCATGTACATCCTGATATCCACATCAACCTCTACCTTTGGTGACTGCACATAGGATGGATTTCCAGGTGGAATGGTCTGTAGACGGTCCCTCCTTCAGTTTCTGTCCTGCACTGTGTCTCCATATTTGCACCCTTGAGTATTTTGTTACTCCTTCTAAGAAAGACTGAAGCCCCCCTACTTGGTCCTCATTCTTCATGAGCTTTTTGTGGTCTGTGAGTTGAGTCTTGGTTACTTCAGGCTTCTGGGCTAAAATCCAGTAATCAGTGAGTGAATACCATGTATGTTCTTTTGTGATTGGGTTACTTCACTCAGGATGATATTTTCTAGTTCCATCCATTTATATATGAATTTATCAAATTCATTGTTTTTAATAGCTGAGTAATATTCCATTGTATAAATGTACCACATTTTTTGTATCCATTTCTCTGTTGAAGGGCATCTGGGTTCTTTCCAGTTTCTGGCTATTATAAATAAAGCTGCTATAAACATAGTGGAGCATATTTCCTTGTTATGTGTTAGAGCATCTTCTGGATATATACCCAGGAGTGGTATAGCTGGGTCCTCAGGTAGTGATATGTCCAATTTTCTGAGGAACCGCCAGACTGTTTTCCATAGTGGTTGCACCATCTTGCAATCCCACCAACAATGGAGGAGTGTTCCTCTTTCTCCACATCCTCGCCAGCATCTGCTATCACCTGAGTTTTTTATTTTAGCCATTCTGACTGGTGTGAAGTGGAATCTCAGGGTTGTTTAGATTTGCATTTCCCTGATGACCAAGGATGCTGAACATTTCTTTAGGTGCTTCTCGGCCATTCGCATTTCCTCAATTGAGAATTCTTTGTTTAGCTCCTTACTCCATTTTTTAATAGGGTTATTTGATTGTCTAGAGTCTAATTTCTTGAGTTCTTTGTATATATTGGATATTAGTCCTCTATCGGATGTGGGATTGGTAAAGATCTTTCCCAATCTGTTGGTTGCCGTTTTGTCCTATTGACAGTGTCCTTTGCCTTACAGAAACTTTGCAATTTTATGAAGTCCCATTTGTCAATTCTTGATCTTAGAGCATAGGCCATTGGTGTTCTATTCAGGAACTTTTCCCCTGTGCCTAGGTATTCGAGGGTCTTCCCCACTTTCTCTTCTATTAGTTTCAGTGTGTCTGGTTTTATGTGAAGGTCCTTTATCCACTTGGACTTGAGCTTTGTACGAGGAGATAGGAAAGGATCGATTTGCATTCTTCTGCATGTTGTCCTCCAGTTGAACCAGCACCATTTGTTGAAAATGCTGTCCTTGTTCCACTGGATGGTTTTAGCTCCTTTGTCAAAGATTAAATGACCATAGTTCTGTGGGTTCATTTCTGGGTCTTCAACTCTATTCCACTGATCTTCCTGCCTGTCTCTGTACCAATACCAGGCCGTTTTTATCACTATTGCTTTGTAGTACAGCTTGATGTCAGGGATGGTGATTCCTCCAGAAGTTCTTTTATTGTTGAGGATGGTTTTCGCTATCCTGGGTTTTTTGTTGTTCCAAATAAATTTCAGAATTTCTCTTTCAAGTTCTGTAAAGAATTGAGTTGGTATTTTGTACTCTTGAAGTAGTGGAAGCTCTTAAGACATTAGGAGCTCATTAGTGTGTGGGTTTGCTATGATATTAACATGAGACTCTGGGAACAAGGAGTAAAAAAGTTATAGGTTAAGGTTATATGTTTGTGTGTCAAGTTAACAAGGGGTGAGTTATGAAGAATAATGTTGAGTGTCAACTTGCCACAACCTATAATCATAAGGGAGGAAAGCCTGAGTGAAGGATCGCCAAGATCAAGTGGATCCATATGGGAATTGCCTTAATTGCCTTTCTTAGGATGGAAAAGAAGGTCCCAAGGTGGTACCATTTCACGTGTGGGCCTTAGAATATGTAACAGTAAAGAAATCTGGAAGTGAACAGAAAAGAAAATCTGTGTTCTATTTTCAATCTTGAATGTGGACATGATGTGACTTAAGTGAACTGTTCTTTTCCGGATTTCCCTTCAATGATAGACTGTAACTTGGGATTGTAACTAAATAAACCCTTTCTTCCACTTTACTTTTGTTGTCAGAATATTTTCCTAAAACAACAATAGTGAAATTAGAGCAGCACATGTTTTTGAACTATAATGAGTCATACTTAAATTTCTAGTTTGCTTTTGACATGTTATTTGATAGAATACTAACACAATAAAAGGGTCTGAGACAAATAAAGGCTTGTGTTATAAATTATCTTCATTGAAAAACTATAATTCTCAGTTATATACTTGTCTTCACATTTTTTTCTGTAAGAGTACAGATTTTTTTGCAAATTGCAGAAGATGTATATTTACACTTTTGAAAATTATTTGCAGATTCAGAGATCAAGTTTATTTGAAAAATTCCCTGATATGTAAATATAAGAATCAGAGTTTAAGCCCCAGAACTCAAGTAAAAATACAGGATTATACAGCATTCTAAATGGTGAGAACCAAAACATTGTCATAAAAAGCAATAGCAAGACAAGGGTGTCCATTCTCTGCACTTACTCAATGTATTCCTAGCATCCTAGCCAGAGCAATAAAAGAACTGTGATGGCTTGCATATGCTTGGCCTAGGGAGTGGCACTTTTAGGAGGTTTGGCCTTGTTGGAGTAGGTGTGTCATTGTGGGTGTGGGCTTAAGACCCTCATACTGGCTGCCTGGAAGCCAGTCTTCCACTAGCAGCCTTCAGATGAAGATGGAGAACTCTCAGCTCCTCCTGCACTATCTGATGCCTATCTGAATGCTTCCATGTTTCTGCCATGATGATAATGGACTGAACTTCTGAATCTGTAAGCCAGTCCTAATTAAATGTCTTTTATAAAACTTGCCTTGGTCATGGTATCTCTTCACAACAATAAAATCCTAACTAAGACAAAAACAGAAGGAAATTAAAGGGATACCACCAGAGACAACCAGATCTACCTGCAATCCTAGAAGCCTGCAGACATCAGAAACTAACAGCTCAACCTGCAGCCCCAGAGACAGCTATCAGGAACTACCAGGCCTGCCAACACTAGTGACAACCAGATGGTTAAAGGTCAGTGTAAGAACACAATTAACAAAAGCCAGGGCAATATGGCACCACCAGAACGTAGCTATCTTACAACAACAACCCCTAATATCCTAACACACATGAATCACAAGAAAATGACCTTATATCTAATCCTATAAAGTTGATAGAGGCCTATAAAGACTGAGTGCATAAATCCCTTAAAATAACTACAGGAAAAGACCATCAATCAGGTAGAGGACCTTAAAGAGAAAATGAATTAAATATAAGTAAATACAGGAAAATACACCAAAGAGGTTAAATAAATGAACAAAACTATTCACCTGAGAATAGAAATAGAAGCAATAAAGAAAATACAAACTGAGGCAATCCTGGAGATGGAAAACCTAGGAAGAGAATGAGAACTGCAAGCATAAGCATTACCAACAGAATACAAAAGATGGAAGAGAGAATCTCAGGCACAGAAGATACAATGGAAGAAACCTATACATTGGTCAAATAAAATGCTAAAGGTAAAAAGTTTCTGGTAGAAAACATCTGGAAAATTTGGGACACTATGCAAAGACCAAACCTAAGAATAATGGGAATAGAAAAAGAAGACGCACAAGTCAAGGGCACAGAAAAATATTTTCAACAAAAATCATTGAAGAACATTGCATGATGTGCCCCACAAAGGCCATGGGAATTTGAAGCTCGGGGATGGTGTGGAAGTGACCCACCAATGGGAATATAGTGAGCTGGGTGGTGAGATTTTGGAGCTCTGGAGCTCAGGCCGGTGTCAGCAACCATGCACGAACTTGTTGGCAGCAGTGTTGGGAAGCTGCCAGGTAGGCAGCCGGTGCCGCCATTATTGTGGGAACTTACAACCAGCAGCCAGGCAGTTGTTTTTTCTAATATCTCTCGCTATAGGTGGAGCCCTAAGTAGGGAAAGAATTCACTAAAAAATTTAAGATTATTAACCTGAGAGTTAGAGTTATTTTATTAAGTGAGCACTAAAATACGTCATGTGTACTCAAGCACAGAAATTTTGAAACAAAGCAAGAAGCAAGACGGTGGCTCTGAGTCAGACAGCCAGAGGATGAAGTTGCCTGCCTTTCAGCTCAGAAGGATTTAACTGTGTATTTATAATTTGGGGATTATTTGTTTTCACGATAGATTTAGAAACAGATTTGTACGAATCTCGTGGGGAATTTTGCCCGCGGTTCAGAACCAAGAGAGGGAAAATTTGTCTGTGCCTTCAGGTAGAGAGACCAACTGACAGATAGTATAACAAGATGGCTGCTCTGAGTCAGAGAGCTGGAGAATGAAAAGGCCTCCATCCTGGGGTAGATACTGATTTAACTGTGAATTTATAATATTGGGATTATTTGGTTTTAGGGTAGATTTGTAAACAGGTTTGGCTGAATCACGGGGGAATTTTGTCCGTGGTTTGGAACCAAGATAGGGAAAATTTGTCTGTGGCTCCAGGGAGAGATACCAACAGATAAATATTATCAGGTATTAATTAATAGGTCTGTGACTGCAGGCATAGAGACAAAGAAAAAGATTGTATAAAGATATATTACTTTAATATGCCTCAGAATACTCAAATTCTGCCTAACGTGGGCTCCATGGGAATCTTGAATTTTTATCCTGCTGGGCAAAATAGATAAGGCCTAATAATAGATAAATACAATATTTTAGTTTACTTTTGTTTTAGATTATTTTAATTTTCAAAATGGGTGTGATTTTGAGTTTTGTGGTTATTTTATTCCTCTGGGAGAGAGGTCTACATAAAGGGTTTTTTGATTATTGGTTCAAGGATATGCTGATTAGGAAAAAGATTTTATCTTTGTGTTTTTAGAAAAGGTGATTAGGGTAATTACACCTTCCAGAGTAACATTGGTCAGATTTGATAGAGACAGACCTCCAGAGGACTAGATTCCAGAGAGTCAGATAAAAAATTACCTTGATGAAACTAAAATATTGTTTTGAGTTGTATATTACAGAATATACAGCCTTGGTAAATCTCCTTGTCAGAGATGCTGAACTGACCTGCTTGAGTTATTGATGTCCTGGACTTTCAGCAGGATCCACTTAAGACACAGACATCAGTGACTATTTTCCCTACCCTTCCCCTGACCCCTTCAACATCTCAATGCCCATATTCAGCTTGAAGAAGTTATGAAGAGTTGATGTCCCAATTCCCTGGGCTTTGGGGCTAGAGGTGGTTAGTATAGGTTGCCTTTCTAGGGAATTTAGAAATGGTCTTAATTGGAACAGGGAGCAATAGCTAGAATTGATTACATAACCATAATTTCATTTGGTAGAAATCTTTATAATTGTTACAAAGTTGAAGTCAAAATCTTTTAGATGGTGCAGAATTTATTTTGATGCAAAATCAAGGGTTTCATTGGTATAAATTTCTTCTATTCATACAAAATTTTGTAAGTACAGGGCTTAGACCCAGTCCCTCAATAACTGTTATTTTAAATGATCTGAGATGTTTAGCCTGTGAATAAAGGGCCAAATAGCAAATTCAAGGCTCTGAGTTTTTTGTTAGGATATTTTCAAGATTTTAATTAGAAATAACTGAGAGTAGTTAACAGACAACAGTCCAGATTACTTTGCATAGATAATTGGTTTTCAAAAACATCAGAAACCCACAGAATGTGACATTTAATGTTATTTACTCATTTGTCGTTGAGACAAATCTGCTCCAAACAGCTTCACTTTCTTGAATTCTAAGAAGAAATTAAGCATCTATGGAGTTACTCCAGTAGTGGCAAGATAGCTGCTAGGCAAGAATTGCCTCTTTTTATCTACAGACCTACACTGTCCAGAAAAAGGACACAATTTACAGGATACAACAGCTTGGTTCTGCCGAGACAGAATAGGCTTGTCCTTAATAATTCCTGTTTGTTTAAGGTCTGTCAGATTATCCTGTGCCAGAAGGCTGAAGATTAATGCACCAACTTCCTGGATTACTGGGGCTGTATAGGTAGGCAGCTGTCTCTACAATTGATCTCAGTTCTGGAAGCTGTGTTAGGCTTCCTATATATTTTCAGTCAATATCAATTGCTCCTGGATTTCTGATAGGGTTGAAGACTTATGTCTCCTAGCCAACCCAGGCTATGTACATTGAGAGAATAGATTTGAGAGGATGGTTTCCAGATGGAATTCAATTTGAAGCCAGGACATAAGTCAGGTGCAGAACTATAGTCTTTTAAGTTAGGATAGAGCACAATGTTGTTTTTTTTATTGACAATAAGTTGGACTGGGTGTTAGGTCTACTTTGTACTTTATAAATCACAAAATGGTAATAGTTGTACTCAATTTACCTCTGAGATAAAAGAGTCTTTTAAGTGAACAGAAAGGGGAAGTGTTGTGGATGGCACTAGTATTTTGAATTGTGATGTGAATTCTGCTTTCCTGGGAGGGGCTACAGACAAGGAATGAGTCCTATAATCAAAGACTTCTTGTGAACCATCTCTTAATGATTAAAGGAGCCAATCACTGGGCAAGGGGACAGTGTGACTACAAGATGTAGCTACTAGTATCTCCTGGTTTCTATTGTGGATCCACCAGGATTCATTATCAGAGGATTTAGATTTAATATAGATACAAAATTAGGATTCTAGCTAGGAGATAAAAGAGGAGAAAACATTATAAAAATATACTGTATGAAATTTACTTTCAGCTAAAAATTAAATTAAAATTACATTCATACATATACACACACAAAGGTAATGATTAGAGTTGACCTGAGCTTTCCAAGAATAAGGGTCCCAAACAGCTTGATATCATGAAGGAGAACTAGGGAAGATGAATGGGGATAAAGAAGACAGAAAGTTGTAATTAAGAAGTCTATATGAATTATAGACTCATGTCAGCAATTTTATGAGGAAGTACAGCATCTTATACACTGTTTGTAGGATGAAAATGGGCAAAGGTCAATAGAAATCTGAGTAAAAAAATTATTGGCAATTTGGATTCCAAAACAGAGCTGACTGAGGACTAATAATCACAGCCCATTCATGGGTGAAAGTTGGATATCCAGGATCCAAAACCTTAACATCTTTGGGTCCCTGGGTCTGGCCCTAGACAAGACCTTGCCAAGTCTACTCTCTAACAAGGACCCATAATGAGCACACTCTTTGTCCTTGCATCTGGGCCCTGAAAAAGCATTGAGTCTGCCTGGATCCAAACATAGTTGATATTATGTTATATTCAGTAGTGACCTACAGGGCAGCACATGCCTACTAGTGCAATAATTGCAATACTATTATGGAAATCACTAATCATGTTCTGATTGGAAAGCAGGTCTGTCTGCATAAGGGAATTTCTGCTTAACACTATGATATTGAACCTAGTATAAAACTGAACAAAAGCTCACAGAGAGGTCATAGACTTTGAGAAAAATCAACAAAGATAGGCAAAAAAAGATGGAAGGAACAAGAGACCAGGGCTTCGTGTTATAAGATTGTGTTCTCTACACACGACAGGAGAAAATACACCCATGATCTCTCAATAATATACTTACAAGAACAAGGACAGCATATTGCCAATACAAGTGGCCATACCAGTGTCTACAAAGTAAATTCCAGAAGGCCTCATGCCTAGATGAAGTAGATATTTATACTGAATGGGGTTTTTTTCCATGAAGTTCTAGAAGTGCAGAATAATATATTGGAAAGAGTAGCAAGGCACAGCAGAATGTATAACCTGCATGCTACATAGAAACATGATGTGATACCTACACACTGTTTTGTGGCTTTAGACTCTCTATGAGAGCTTGCTATGAACTAGAAACTTCTGTTAGATCCATTTAGTGGGCAACATGAGGGAGACCTGAGGAGGCCAATTTACACAAAGTTGCACAAAATAGAGAATTCTATCAGAGTTCTGTGATAGCAACATTCAAAGTCATAATCATATTAAGTCCCAAGAGTGATGACAGAGAACTAGTGCATGTCTCCCATCTGGAATTTCCTCTCATGTGCATGGAGATAGTGTCGATGTTAGGATGATTGGTTTAGGTTAGGAGTTTGAAGAAATAAATGTCTGTGTATTTAAATGTGCGTTATTTAAAGGGAAGTGTATGCAACTGCAAACAACAGTTATCCAGCTATGTGACTAGCCAGCTCTGCCACTAGGGAAAATCCTTTAACATCTCTGATCTCATGATTGCAACCTAAAAGTTGAGAGTCTGAGGACTAGAAGATTTCCTATGTCCTTTCTACAATTAGCTCTTAGGTCCATAGAGTAACAACCCTGAGATAATTAAAGGACCAGTGGGAAGTGGAGAATTGATACACATGGCAAAGTGGGCCCGAAATCATTAGGGAAGTCACCCTAGCAACCATTACACCAGAGAGTAAGTATCTGTAGTATTTCCCTGTAATTGACTTTTCTCCTTCCACCTTAAATCTCAACAGGATCCCAGTATTGCTGTCTCAGTTGCTGTGAGTGGATAACTAAGTCCATGGCCAAAAACATCCATTAAAGAGAACCATTGCACTTGGGAGGCAGAGGCAGGCGGATTTCTGAGTTCGAGGCCAGCTTGGTCTACAGAGTGAGTTCCAGGCCAGCCCGGGCTACACAGAGAAACCCTGTCTCGAAAAAACCAAAAAAAAAAAAAAAAAAAAAAGAGAGAGAGAACCATTGCACTCAACTGGAAAGTATACAGAAAGAAAAAATAGGTAGCTTGAACCTTCTAAAAAAAAACCCACGTCTTCTTCTAGGATTTGCACTGGGGCTAAATGTCAAGACTTTGAATGTAGAATCTGTGTTCTGTCAAGACCTATGCAACTTTTACAGTAGGACTCATATGGGACAAGGTTTTTAGATATTTACCTCATCCATCCATCTCCCCTTATCTCTCTCAAACTTCCTTACCCTGAAAACCATTTTCTTTCTCTTTTCACAGATTACTGAAATTCAGTGAATAGACTTATCTCAAACATAAAAATCTGCATTAATTTGGGGCATGAGGTGCAAGTTAAGTTCTTAAATATCTTACTGTGATGTTTATTGCCTTCTGTGTATTGACTTGTATTATAAGGGACTAGGGGGATCTTCAACACAGAGAAACAGTGAATGTCAATCCTAACAGTTGTGTAAGGCTTCCAAAGAGACCAGACTTAAAAACAAACTTAACTTTGTTTCAGGAAAGTTGGCTGAGATAAAAATGTGTTTGTCTACACTTCCCCATTTCTTCATCATTGGGATAATATTTTATTTCCATTCTTCAGAAATCGGCTTTAAAAATAAGAACTTGATATCTGTAGAAATACACAGCTTGATCCATAACTTTTGATTAGCTAGAGATAAGGTAAGTGTTAAGGAAGGACACAGTGTTCAAGTCATTTCTTTTGTCTCTTTGGAAGCCCTCAAACAGCTTTTTGTTGTTCTCCTTGGTTGTGCTGGCAAGTCTGAGACCACCAGGATGACAAAGCAGATATTCAAACTCAGACAACATATGCAGACAGCATGGGTCTGCTTGTCAGTCTTCTGGCTTTGATCATTTGTTACTCAAAACATTTTCTACTTCACCTGGTTTTGTGCCTCACATGCCTCAAAGTGATCACACCTGTGTCAGGTCAGCGCTGGAAACACTTCCATTAGCTACTTGTACTAATGAAGTTCTCATTTAAGGTTTACATGAGCAAACTTTCCTTCTCTAGCTGTCCAGAGAGATGGTGAACACAAGGAACAAACTTATCAAAGACTGTGAGTATATTCAGAATTACCCCTTTACCAAACTGAAAAACTATCAAAATATTTCTATTACTGGGAATTAAAATAAAAACACACATTTCCCCAGTGTCTTCTGGAGATGGTGGGCTACATAGAATACACCAAAGCTTGGCAACCCATGTTACCAGAATACAACTTAAAAAACAAAAAAGATGAAATCTATTACAAGTACTAGATCAAGCGTTTCCCCGGACTAATGATTTTAAGTTGGTGGGTCTGGATGCTCACAATTCTCCCAGGAATCTTGGGTTCAAGAGCACTAGTGCTCAGTCTGTTACTAAAAGAGAAACTTTAGTTATCGTAAGCCACATAGACAAATTTATAGTGCAATGGGCATCACACCTAAACCTCTTATTCTGAACTGTTGATCATATCCCTGCTATTTTCTTCTCCAACTACTAAAAATACCCTGAAACTGAGATAATCCTTCCTTAAAGACAAGAATGGACTACCCCCTTCCAGATTGGATGTTTCATAGGAAGGTTTGCCAAAATTTCATCCATGATTGTATTGGGCGCATATGAATAATTCTATCACAATTACAAATTATATAATAAGGCAAGCTACTTTTAAAATGTTGTTTAAATATACTAGCAAAGCATTTAGAAATTCTTATTAATAAAGAAACTTTCCCTAAATGAAAACGAATAATAAAAATTACTAAATACATAAGCTGGGATATGAAACAATGTCATATTTATTATTTTGAAAGAATAACACCTACATTGTCATGAGACTGAAGCAGCACTCAGAAGTATCAGTAAACCACTTAGCCACTTATTTCAATCAATAACATGTGTCAAATATATCATTAGCTTAGAAGTTTCATGGATGAATTAATAAATATTTTCCAGTCAATCTTTAATTATCTCTTTAAGTCCTCATGACATTATACAAATCAGGTAAAATCTGGAAAATTAACAAGTTTTCATTGACAGCTGAAAGGAAACACAGGGTTCTTTCTATGGAAAGGCAATGGAGGGTTTCTCCCACTTCAGACTCAAAAAAAGAGATAATAAATGTTAATATTTCACTTGAGCCAATGATGTGTTCTTTTTCTCCTCCAAAATACTAACTAGGATCACAGAGGAGATGATTAAAGGAAGAAACATTACTGAGATCACACAATTCATCCTCCTCGGATTCTCTGATTTCCCCCAAATCACAGGACTGCTCTTTGTTATGTTCCTCAGCCTGTACATTACAACGCTGATCTGGAACCTGTCCCTTGTTGTTTTAATAAGGATGGACTCCTACCTCCACACGCCTATGTACTTCTTCCTCAGTAATCTGTCATTTATAGACATCTGCTATATCACTTCTACAGTCCCAAAGATGCTTTCCAACCTCTTCCAGGAAAAGCAAACTATCAGCTTTGTGGGCTGCATAGTTCAATACTTTATGTTTTCCACTATGGGACTGAGTGAATCTTGCCTCATGACAGCCATGGCCTATGACAGGTATGCTGCCATTTGTAACCCTCTTCTTTACTCATCAATCATGTCACCCAGCCTCTGTGCTCGGATGGTGATGGGAAGCTATACAGCAGGATTTATAGGTTCTCTATCTCAGGTATGTGCCTGCTACAGCTCCATTTCTGTGGACCTAATGTCATTAGACATTTCTTCTGTGACATGCCCCAGCTGTTAAATCTATCCTGCACTGACACATTTTTTGCACACGTAGTGCTTCTCATATTAACAATGTTGTTTTGTATTTCAAATGCCTTAGCCATCATGATATCCTATGGCTATATTGTCTTGTCAATCATGAAGATCACTTCAACTAAGGTAGGTCCAAGGCCTTTAACACCTGTGCTTCTCACCTGACAGCTGTTTCCCTATTCTACACCTCCAGTGCTTTTGTATATTTGAGTTCCAGCTCTGGTGGCTCCTCCAGCTTTGACAGATTTGTGTCTGTCTTCTACACAGTGGTGATTCCTATGTTGAACCCTTTGGTGTATAGTCTGAGGAACAAGGAAATCAAAGATGCTGTAAAGAGGTTACAGAAGAAACTTGGATGCTGCTAATAAAAGAGTCTAAAATTTCTGACAGATTTTCCCAACAAACTGCCTACTTACATAGAAAAAAAAAAGATTCAAACTGATAATAGCAATATAGACTGTGACTGATTCAATGCTACTGATACATAATCCTTGTAAGTCCTCAAGGTCTATCCTTTTCATGTTCCATCAGAAACAGCTTCATCTCTCATTATTTATTTACAGTATTTTTGAAACAACCAAATTTATAAGTTTTTGCTGCTGCAATTGAAGACTTTTCAGCCTTGGGTCCTGTCCTTACAGAAGGCTGTAAGCAGCCCTGGGTTCAGAACTCTGGTCTCACGAATAGCCCAATTAAGCATAATAAATGCCTGGTGGAGACCAAGGTTGTTCTTTGTTTCTGAATAAGAAACCTCCTGTTAGAATAAAATTAACATTGACTTGGCTGTGCCTCCTGGAAAAAAAAAAAAAAACACTAAAGTGTTTCTAAGGCAAATCAGTGCTAATCATCTATGAATTTGAGGAGTCTTATTCCTGCCTCCACTAGCAACTGAGTAAGTGAAAAAGATGTTGACTAAGACTTCAGTAAAGATGAAGGAAATGGTTTGCTCATTTACTATGAGTGTGATTATTTGATTCTTGAAATCAAAGTACATATGAAATTTCAAATTTAAATTCAAAGTGACCAATAGTAGAATCTGATACTGTGGTCCTCTAACTCCCTCCCTTAAATCATGGCAATTTATTCTTGACATAGATAATGGAGTAATACTATGAAATTGCTTCTGAAATTTCAATACAGTTTCTATTACTTATGGCACTACACATATGAATTTACTCTAGTAAGTTACTGACTACTCAATTTCTAAAATCTAACAGAAAATGTGTAAAATACTGCACAGGTCTCTAAAATTAAAGAACAACATAGATATAATCAAGAGCCTACTAAGTATCTCTCAAAGATCTTGAATCCTAAACAGCAGTGTCTGAGAAGAACTTGGATAACCTGTTTTCTAGTGAGTCTGGATACTTCTCTCTGTATTGGCAGGTGAAAACATGTTCATGATTGTGATGGTTAATCAATTTTTTTAACAATTAATGGAATTTTATTTACAATAGCTTCAAACTGTAATTACATGCCCAGGAACAATAAATAACCAGTGTGTAAACAATGCTTGGTCAAGGTAGTAGAACTATTGGAGGTGTGGCCTTATTGGAGTAGGTGTGTCACTGTGGATGTGGGCTTATAACCCTCACCTTTGCAGCCTGGAAGTCTGTCTTCCTCTGGACGCCTTTAGATGAAAATATAGAATTCCCAGCTCAGCCTCCTCCACGCCTCCCTGGGCTCTGCCATGCTCCTGCCTTGACGACAATGGACTGAACCTCTGAACCTATAAGCCAGTTCTAACTAAATGTTGTCCTTTATAAGACTTGCATTGGACAAGTTGTCTGTCACAGCAGTAAAACTCTAAGACAGAAATTGGTACCAGGGACTGGGGTTTTGCTGAGATTGGCCTGATCATGCTTTTGTTTGGAAGAATGTGGATTTTTGCAAATTTGGATTTGGAAAGCAGTGGAATACTTTAAATGTGGCTTAATGGGCTATCCTAGTAGGAATATGGAAGACTTGGTTACTGAGAGTAATTTGAATTGTGCAGATCTGGCCAAAGAGATTTCAATGAAGAATTTCAGTATATGGCCTAGAGACTGATTTTGTGGTATTTTGGTGAAGAATATGGCTGTTTTTGATACCTGACTGAAGAGTCTACCAGAGGCTATGGTAAAGAGATTTATGTTAATTGCATTGACAAAAGAAATATCAAAACAAAACCCCAGCAGAGACTTTGTTCTCTGGTTAAGTCTAATGATGAGTATTTTGGACAAGTATAGCAAGCTTAGAAAGGAAAAATATAAAATATATAATTCAAATATTAAAGGGACCCCAGGAAGTGGAATGGAACTGAATCCTGTGTTCTAGGATATAGAAGATTGAGGGAGTGGGACTTTGGGACAAGATCCTATCTAGCTAAATTTAGATCCAGTATGGTGGTACACACCTTTTATCCCAGGAGATAAAGCCAAGCAGATCTCTGAGTTCAAGGCTAGCCTGGTACAGAGCAAGTTCTAGGTGAAGAAAAGCTTAAGACCAGGTATCATGGTACACACCTATAATCAATCCAAAGAGACAGATATGCAGAACTCTTGAGTTCAAGGTCAATCTACATAGCAAGATCCAGGTCAGCCAAGCTTAGGCAGTAAAGGAGTTGGAAAATAGAAAGCTATTGATAGTGTAATAGAACAAAGGAGCCATGTTCCAG
This sequence comes from Mastomys natalensis, assembly GCA_021653895.1. Classification (NCBI taxonomy): domain Eukaryota; kingdom Metazoa; phylum Chordata; class Mammalia; order Rodentia; family Muridae; genus Mastomys; species Mastomys natalensis. Next base: position 697,728 of record JAJTUV010001363.1, on the reverse strand, counting down.
TTCCGACAAGCAGCGGAACTTTGAAGCTTTGGTCACATGGTTCTGGCTTTAGAGTGAAAAATAGAAGGGACAACTGGGACAATGGATGCTGTGTAGTTAGAGCTAAGAAATTAGCAGTGATTAAGAAGAGACCAGCGTCACTGAGGTAAAATCTTCTGGGATGTGTTATCTGAGAGCACAAAGAAGGAGTATACCAGAAATAGCAGAGTTTGTATGCTGTGTTGCAGCTGTACCTGGTAATGTGTAAGATTCACCCATGTGGTACTGGTTTTGAAGGTAAAAGACCCCGCAAGGGAGACCCTCGCTCAAGTCGTGAGAATTCACGGCCACAAGAAACTCGAGAGACCGAACTTGCAGCAACCGCATAAGGCTTTATTTTCGGAAATCAGCGGCTGAGGCTGAGACTCACAAGGAGTGTCGACCCGAGGCCTCATTGAGAAAGGATTATAAAGGGAAAAACCACAAAACCAGGTTGGGGGTGAGGGGGAATCATAAAACAAGTCATGAAACATCAACAGACATTATCATAAAAATACAGTGAAAGGATCATGTGGGAAACACCCTGTGTACTTATTTTTCAAGAATTTAATCTTATCTAATCATCTATCATGTGGCTAGCCTGTCCTTGGAACACAGAGCCTAAGAACCAGATTACCTGCATTCTAGGTTCTGCCCTTTTGTGGAATTCCTGGAACAGAGATGGCCTGGCTTCAGCCTCTCTGCATGCTAGGGGGTCTCAAAAAATGTTTATTCTCTTCAATGCAAAGATTTGTAGGAAGCAGTGGTGAGGCAAAGACTTGTGGGAAAAAAAATCATCAAAAATAGGTCACACTTTGCCCTTTATACTTTCCCACTTTACCACTGGGATAGGCAGTGTTGCAGACATTGTTCTATCAGTAGAGATATGGAAGATGGATCAAAGATGACTTTGGTGGATTATGAAATAGTAAACAAAATAAAGCTTTATTATTAAGCTCTTGAGTTTTTGATTGTTTGTTCAGCAGAACAGAACTACATGCCTTTAACATCTGACCTAGTATGATCAGAAACTCCAGATACTCAACTTCCGAAAACTTTCCAACTCTAATCATTTACATTATTTCATTCTCTATAAATAATTTTTTATCTTCTAGGTTTTTTTATTATAAGCCATGCTAAAGTTAATTTGGGGGAATTATAAACAATTTGAACGTAATCTCCAATTACTCCAAGTCTGGAATTACCAAAAAATGTAAGATAAATAGATTCCATACAAATTAAGGGAACTCTATCTCCAATAACACTGATTATCTGGAATATAGCAATGATGTATTATGTATTTTCACTTGAACTCATTCAAAGTCATAAGTTCAAAAGGTATTTACTGCATAAATTTGATTGCAAAAAGATTATAGAAAAGCAATATTTTGTCATAAAGTTAATGATAAAATTTTCATTCTTCTAAAGCTAAAGATAAAATATGTAAATTTAGAGTCAATGATTATAAGGAATTACACCTGAATGGTTATAAATCAGGAATTACACTTGATTTTTCTATCAAGACTCTAAAAGCCAGAAGGGCCTGGACAAATTGCTACACACTCTAAAAGACTCTAAATGATAGCCCAAACTACAACAATCATCCAAACTTTCAATCAGTATAGAAGAAGAAAATAAGATATTCCATCTTAAAGCCAAATTTAAACTGTAACTATCTACAAATCCAACTCTACAGAAGGTGATGGAAAGAAAATTCCAACCTAAAAAGTCTAACTACACTTATAAAATAATAGGAAATAAATAATCTCACACCAGTGAAACCAAAAGAAAGAAAACACCACACATACCACCACCAACAACAACAACACTACTACCACTACCACCACCAACAACAAAATAACAGAAATCAACAATCATTGGTCACTGATATTTCTCAGTATTAATGTTCTTAATTCTTCAATAAAAAGACACAAACTAAGAAAATGAGTGCAAAAGCAGGACCCATCCTTCTGTTGCATCCAAGAAACTCACCTCAACATCCAGGATAACCATTACCTCAGGGTAATTGGCTAGAAAAAGACATTCCAAGCAAATGAACCTAAGAAGCAAGCTGGTTCATTTTCATACCAAACAAAATATACTTCCAACCAAAACTAATTGAAACAGATAGGGAAGGTGTAAGGAGCAGGCCCTTAAACAGGACCAACTCCGTTTTGTAATAGGAAACTTGTAAGGACATGTCTGGTACTTGTAAAGACAAGTCTGGAAGTAAAGTTATGCTGTGATAACCAGCTGTGATGAGATCGAGTCTGGCAATAACCAGACATGAGTGGCTATCTGCTGTGCACATCAGGAGTAACGCCAAATCCAACATAAAAGAGGAGCCCGATCGGAGCACTTCATCACACTTGTAGCCATGACTGGCCAATGTGATCCTCTGGACAAAGGCTCCTCAGCACCAGGTCATCAAAGAGTTAACTGAGAGACCAATGCCTCCAGCTTCTTCTGCAAAGTGCTTTCAACTATCTGGAAGCCACAACCTGACTCTGCCTTGTCTTCATGGACTCCAGACCTGTAACCCGAAACCAGCAAAAGGACTCAGGTTGTATAATCCATGAATGAATGATGTGTTTATTGCTATGCTTATTTCTTTGGTAATTAGCAACTTATTATTTGTGTTTATTGTGCATATTGTTAGAGGCAATGCATAGAAAATGTGACAATATCTTGTTGTACCAATAGCCTTAGCATTAATGATAAATAGTTAAATAATTGCTTGCTATACATCATTAAAGAGTAACTGAATTCCAAAACCTCTGTCTCTCTGGTGTACTCTCTCTTCCCTCTCGAGGAGCTGATGGTCTCACAGTCAAATCCAGTATACGATCCCTGAGTAGAGCAGGACCTGTCATTCCTCTCCCCACAGGGGATACTAACCCCTTATCAACAGCCTGCTCCTGACAGATAAGAGCTCCTGCTTAGACAGAAGGACACTACATATTCATCAAAGGAAAACCCTACCAAGATGATATTTCAATTTCTTCTTCGTTTGATTTGGTTTGGTTTGGTTTCTTGTTTGTTTGGTTGGTTAGGTGGGTGGGTGGGTAGATGTTTGGTTAGTTGCTTGATTGTTTGGTTGATTTTTCTCAAGACAGGATATCTCTGAGTAATATCCCTAGCTGTCCTGGAACTTGTTTTGGAGAGCAGGCCGGCCTCAACTCACAGAGGTCTGCCTGCCTCTGCCTGCTGAGAGCTAGGATTGAATGCACACACCACCATTCCTATACAACATCATTTCAGTTATCAGCATCTAGTCCCCAAACACAAAGGCACCCAAGTTTGTAAAAGAAACATGAGTATGGTTTAAATCACATATTAACCCTTATAGTGGTAGTAGAAATCTTCACTACCATACACTCACCATTCAACTGGTCATCTTGACAAACACTAAACAGAGGAATACTGGAGCTAACACATTATAAAACAAATGGAACTAACAGATATGTACAAAATATTTTACCTGAAAGACCCCCATGAGGGGAGAACCCTTGCTCAAGTCATGGGAATTTACGGCCACCAAGAAACTCAAGAGACCGAACTTGCTGCAAACCTCATAAGGCTTTATTTTGGGATATCAGCCAGCTGAGACGGAGACTCACAAGAGGAGTGTCGACCCCAAGGCCAGTGGAGAAGGGTTTATAAAGGGAAAAACCACAGAACCAGGGGGCTGAGGGGGAATCATAAAACATCAATGGACAGATCATTAAAAACAACAACAAGCCGGGCGGTGGTGGCGCACGCCTTTAATCCCAGCACTTGGGAGGCAGAGGCAGGCGGATTTCTGAGTTCGAGGCCAGCCTGGTCTACAGAGTGAGTTCCAGGACAGCCAGGACTACACAGAGAAACCCTGTCTCGAAAAACCAAAAAAAAATAAATAAATAAAAACAACAACAACAAAACAGTGGAAAGACCATGTGGGAAACACCCTGTGTACTTATTTTTCAAGAATTTAATCTTATCTAATCATCTATCATGTGGCTAGCCTGTCCTTGGAACCCAGAGCCAAAGAACCAGATTACCTGCATTCTTGGTTCTGCCCTTTTGTGGTCAGCTAAGTTCTTGGAACGCAGATGGCCTGGCTTCAGCCTCTATATGCTAGGGGGTCTCAAAAAAAGTTTATTCTTTTCATACCCAAACACAAAAGTCATATCTTCTTCTCTGTACCTCATGTGACTTTCTCCAAAATCAACCACACATTTAGACACAAAGCAATCTCAACAGAAACAAGGAAGTTGACATAACTCTCTGTATCTTATCAGATAAACACAAAGTGAAGGTGGATATTAACAACAACAGAAAGCTTATAAATATGTGGAAACTGAACAATTGTCTATTGAATAAAAAGTAGGCCAAGACAAAAATAATAAAAGAAATTAAAGACTTTGTTGAATTCAATGAAAATGAATACACAGCACACAGCATACCCAAACTTCTGGGATACAATGTTAATGGTGCTAAGAGGAAATTTCACAAAATTAGAAATAGGTTTAAAAAGGAGAGGAGGAGGAGGAAGAAGAAGAGGAGGAGGAAGAGGAGGAGGAGAAAGACACAGAGATTTCACACTAGCAACCTAACAATTCATCTGAACAAAAGAAATAAGCACATCCAAGAGAAGTAGATGGTAGGAAATAATTAAACTAAGGGCTGAAATAAATAAAATAGAAACAAAGATAACAATACAAAGAATCAGTGAAACTAAGATTGGTTCTTTGAGAAAATCAACAGGGTGGACAAACCCTTATCCAAACTAATTAAGAGACAAAGAGAACATTCAAATTAACAAAATGAGAAGGAAAGGGGGAATCATAACAGCGATCAATTAAAGTCAGAGAGTCAATCATAAGGATAAACTTTAAAATTCTGTATTCCACAAAATTGGAAAATCTAAAGGAAATGGATAATTTTCTTGATAGGTATTACTTACTAAACTTTAACTTTACTAAAGTTAAATCAAAATAAGAAAACATTTTTAATAGACATACAACCCCTAATGAAACAAAAGTAGTCACTAAAATCCCTCCCACACCAAAAATATAACCATGGAACAGATGGTTTCAATCAAACGTTCAAAGAAGAGTTAATGGCAAAATTATTTCACAAATAGAAACAGAAGGAATATTGCCAGATTTATTTTATGAAGCCATAGTCACCTGCTATTCAAAGCACATAAAGACTCAACAAAGTAAGGAAATTGAAGACCAATTTCTCTTGTGAAAGAAATGCAAACACACTTAATAAAATTCTTGCAATCCAAATCTTAGAAAACATTCAAAAGATCATCTGCCATGATCAAATTGATTTCATGCCAGAAATACATGGATGGTTCAACATATGATAATAAGTAAATGTAATCCTGTGTGTGTGTTTGTGTGTGTGTTCATATGTATGTTCACAGACTACAAATATTCTCCTATGACATTGTTCATGTTCCACCCAGTAACGTAACCTCTACCTAAATGAGTTTAGATTATAGTTTATCTTCTGTCTTAACAATTCTAAATGCTGTCCTCAAATATATGATTCTCATATGTACCAACAGCATTTTCACAGTACTATAAAATGTAGCCGCCTGCCACCACCCAGTTGATCACTGGGTTCACCTGAAAGGAGGCCTGGAAATGAAGAAAGGGACAAAGGGCAAGAAAAGATGAAGCCAAGACAAGTATTCTGATCAAGGTTCAAAGTTTAATGTTCAGCTCTCAATTTAAAGGGAAAGCCCCACCACCAAACCCCTTCTTGCTTCGGCCGGAGATGGGTGAGGGGACCCATCCTTGATCACAGCTGGAGGTGTCTCAAGGCAAGCTCAGCAGGCTTTCTGTCCTTCTAAGTTCCTGAAGAAGGCTGTACATGCAGCCAAGGTGGATAGCTCCACCTAGGTCCTATTGTTTGGTCTACTGTGGTAAACAAGGTCTTTCGGGTCTGCTCAAGGCTGGGGGAAGGCCACAATAAAAAAATCTATTCATAAATTTTTGTTATTTAATAAATAATTGCTTAAAAGTTGCCATTTCAAGTTTTCAAAACTTCTTATGATGTAGATTTTAGATGTCTCTTGCTAGGGCCTAGTGGTGGGAAAACAGACAATGTACTAACTGTAATGTTTCATCTGAGTTAACAATGCCTTTTCTTTTCTTTTCTTTTCTTTTCTTTTCTTTTCTTTTTTTTCTTTTTTCTTTTCTTTTTCTTTTCTCCCCCATCTTGCTCCATCTCCTTCTCCTGCTTCTTCATCTGTGAGTCACCATCCTCTGCACCGGCTTTGTTGTGCCCGCTCCCCCCCCCCCCATCTCTATGCATTTCCCCTAAAGGACTGCTTGAGGAGAAGTCGAAACTAGGGTGATAGGCTTCCGAGCGTATCTCCTTGTTCCTGTTTTGTTCCTGTTTTGTGGGGAGTATAAAAAGGAGCTCCACAGTTGAAAATACAGCATTTGCCCTTTACCAAATGACTATTTGTTTCTTTCTCTCGCCCTCAGCCCTCCGCAGATCCAAAGAACTGAGTTAGCTATGCTGGCGTAGCTGACATTCATCCATTGCTGCTGTTGGTCATAATCATCAAGGATCACCAAGGCACTGATTGGGGAAAGAAATATGACTGAGATAACCCAGTTCATCCATCTAAGATTCTTAGATCCCCCACAAATCACAGAACTATTCTTTTCTTATCTGCACCTGAAACATGTCCCTCATTATTTTAATAAGGATGGATCACACTTCCATACACCCATGTATTTCACATGGATTCACACCTCCACACACTCATGTATTTCTTCTTAGTGATCTTTCATTCACAGAACTTATTCATCCCCAACAATTGCCAAGACACTTTCTAAATTCTTACAGGAAAAGCAAACTATCATCTTTGTGGGCTACATGTTATAATAGTTTATCTTTTTTACTAGGGGACTGAGTAAATTTTTCCTTGTGACAGCCATGCCTATGACAAATACTAACCCACTGTGTAAGACTTTGGGTCTAAATGTCAGGATTTTCAGGTCTCGGTTTGAAAAAAATTCCACTGTTACAGGACAAATCCCATCCCATCCCGGGAGGGGCACATTCCTTAGTCAGAGGACACTTGCTGGATTAACATTCAGAGGAGAAGGGAGAGGCTGATTAACATTCCTAGGACCACAGGGGAGGGAACCCACCTGTGAAGAGAGCCCAAAGCACTTTCCAAAATACATTCCAGGAACCAGGAAGCTGAGCCCTTAATGTATTAAACCTGGGCAAAAGAAAGACACTCCTTGTCATAATCTTAGTCACCTAGAGACCGAACCCGGAAAGGTCAGCTTTGTGGTTTGCCCTCGTAAACTGTACTGTACCCATAAATACTGTACCCAGCTCTTGTTCAGCACTCTCTCTTCTTGCCTGCATGCAAGAGAGTCCTAGTGCACTAGTTTCATTAAACTAAACGTCATGTAATTACAGCGAGTCCTGTCCGTGGTTTCTGTGGGAGCGTGTCCACTGGCTTTGGATCTTACAGTCCAACAACTGAACTGCTCTATCACTAATCATGTCCCCCACCCTCTGGGCTTGGATAGTGGTAGGATGCTATATGACTGGACTCACTGCTTCTTTATCTCTGATTTGTACTTTGCTGCAGCTCCACTTCTGTGAACCTAACATCAACAGATGTTTCTTCTGTGACATGCCCCAGTTATTAAACCTATCCGCACTAACAAATTCTTTGTACAGCTTCTGCTTGCTATGTTAACAAGGTTGTTTGGAATAGTGAATGCCTTACTTATCACAATAGCATATGGCTATGTAGCCATTTCTGTAGTGTGTAGTTTTCACTGCCTCTCTTTAAGCTCCAGGCAGACCATGCTATGAGGCCTGCCCAGGTTCCCTTAGATCTACCTACACATTTAGCTAAATAAAGCTAATGTTTTCTGTTTACATCTCAAATGATATCCCACTTCCCAGTTACTCCTCCACAAGCCCTCTCCTCCCTCCCCTTTGCCTCTATGAGGGTGCTTCTCCACCCCCCCACCATCTCCTGACCCACCCCTCCATCATTCTCTCTGCACTGCAGCATCAAACCTTCCAAATGACCAAGGGCCTCCCCTCCCATTGATGTCAGACAAGGCTATACTCTGCTACATAGGTATCTGGAGCCATGGATCCCACCCTGTACACTCCTTGGTTGGTGATCTAGTCCCTGGGAACACTGGGTGGTCCCACCGGCTGACACTTCTTCCTATGGGGCTGCAATCCTCCTCAGCTCCATCAGTTCTTCTGCCAGGTCAAAAAGGAGGGTCCCTGAGCTCAGTCTGATAGTTGGCTCCAAGCATCTCCATCTGCATTGGTCAGTTGCTGGTTGAGCCTCCCAAGGAGCAGTCATTCCAGGTTTCTGTAGCAATGCCTCTTGGCAACAGCAAGTATTTAATTTTGTGTCTTCAGACATGATGTATCCCCAGGTGGGGCAGTCCCCAGATGGCTTTTCCTTAAGTCTCTGTTCGATTTATTGTCCCTGTTCTTCCTTTGGACAGGAACATTTCTGGGTTAAAAACTTTTTGATGGGTGTGTGGCTCCATCCCTTGACTGGGTGCTGTGCCTATGTACTGGAGGTGGTCTCTACAGGTTCTAGCTATACTTCTCTACTAAAATGATCCCTGTTGAGTTCTTGAGCCTCTCGTTCCCTGGCATCTGGGACCCTCCAGTGGCTATCCCCATTACCTCATCCTTCCCTGCTACATATTTTTATTGGATTTCCTGACCTCTGTTCCTCTCTACTGTCCCCTCCAGTACCTGAAACTGCCCCCTCTATTTCCTTCCTCTCCCCTCTACCTCCCAGGTCTCCCCTCCATCCACTTCCCATGATTGTCCTGTTCCCCCTCAATGCAGAACTTAAGCTTCCACACCCTAGTATTCCTTCCTCCTAAGCTCCATATGGTCTGTGGATTGTATCCTGGGCATTGTGAGTTTTTGGGCTAATATCTACTAATCAGTGAATACATGCAATGTGCGTTCTTTTGTGTCTGGGTTATCTTACTCTGGATGATATTTTCTAGTTCCATAACTTGTCTCTGAATTTTATGAAGTCATTGTTTTTAATAGCTGTGTAGTATTCTATTGTGTAAATTTACCACATTTTCTGTGTCCATTCTTCTGTTTAGGGTTGTTTCCAGTTTCTGACTATTATAAATACGGTTGCTATAAATATAGCGGAGCATGTGTCCTTGTAATACGTTGGAACATCTTTCGGTTACATTCCCAGTAGTGGCATAGCTAGGTCTTCAGGTAGAACAATTTCAACTTTTCTGAGGAACCACCAGACTGATTTCTAGAGTGGTTATACCAGCTTGCAAACCCACCAGCAGTGGAAGAGTATTCCTCTTTCTCCACATCCTTCCCAGCATCTGCTGTCACCTAAGCTTTGGATCCTAGCCATTCTGACTAGTGTGAGGTAGAACCTCAGGGTCATCTGGATTTGTATTTCCATAATGACTAAGGATGTTGAACATTTCTTTAAGTGTTTCTCAGCCATGTAAGATTCCTTAGTTGAAAATTCTGTTTACCTCTGTACCCTACTTTTTAAATAGGGCTATTTGGTTCTCTGGAGTCTATCTTCTTGAATTCTTTGTATCTTTTGAAGATTAGCCCTCTACTAGATGTAGGGTAGTAAATATCTTTTCCCAAACTGTTGGTTGCCGTTTTGTCCTATTGACAGTGTCTTTTGCCTTATGGAATCTTGTCATTTTATGAGGTCCCATTTATTGATTGTGATCTTAGGTACATGTGATCTGTTCCAAAAGTTTTCTCCACTGCCTGTGTGTTTGAGGCTCTTCCGCACTTTCTCTCCTATTAGTTTCAGTGTATCTCTTTTATGTGGAGGTCCTTGATCCACTCAGACTTGAGCTTTGTACAAGGAGATAAGAATGGATCAATTTTCATTCTTCTACATGCAAGCCACCAGTTGATCAAGCACCATTTGTTCAAAATTATGTCTTTTTTTCCACTGGATGGTTTTAGCTCCTTTGTCAAAGATCAAGTAACCATAGGTGGTGAGTTCATTTTTGGAACTTCAATTCTATTCCATTGATGTACCTTCCTGGCTCTTAACAAAACCATGCAGTTTTTATCACTATTGCTCTGTAATAAAGCTTGAAGTCAGGGATGGTGATTCCCCCAGAAGTTATTTTATTGTTGAGAATAGTTTTCGCTGACTTTTTTGTTATTCCAAATGAATTTGAGAATTGCTTTTTCTAACTCTATGAAGAATTGACCTGGAATTTTGATGGGGATTTCAGTGAATCTGTAGATTGCTTTTGGTAAGATGGCCATTTTTACTATATTAATCCTAGAAATCCATGAGCATGGGAGATCTTTCCATCTTCTGAGGTCTTCTTCATTTTTTTTTCTTCAAGGACTTGAAGTTCTTGTCATACAGAGCTTTCATTTGCTTGGTGAGAGCCACACCAAGATATTTTATATTATTTGTGACTATTGTGGAGGGTGTCATTTCTCTAATTTCTTTCTAAGCCCATTTATCCTTTGAGTAGAGGAAAGCTACTGATTTGCTAGAGTTAATTTTATATCCAGCCACTTTGCTGAAGTTGTTTAATGGAAGTTTTGGGGTCAGTTAAGTATACTATCATATCATCTGCAAATAGTGATATCTTGATTCCTCCTTCCCAATTGTATCCCTTTGATATCCCTTTGTTGTCGAATTGCACTGGCTAGAAATTTGAGTACTATATTGAATAGGTAGGGAGAGAGTGGGGAGCCTTGTCTTGTCCCTGATTTTAATGGAGTTTCTCTCCATTTAGTTTCATGTTGGTTATTGGCTTGCTGCGCATTGCTTTTTATTATATTTAGGTATGGACCATTCCTGATCTCTACAAGACTTTCACTATGAAGGAGTGTTGAATTTTGACAAATACTTTCTCAGCATCTTTGAGATGATCATGTGGTTTTTTTTCTTTGAGTTTGTTTATATAGTGGATTACATCTGGTTTTCAGACTCTTGGGCATCCCAGCACTGCTAGGAGTCCCAGAAGATCTAAAAATAGAGTGAGGCCCACAGACTGGATCTAGCCCAGGGATGAAGGGGAAAAAAGGTGAGTTCTGGTTGGATACGAAGGGAGAAGTCCTTTGCTTGGTTGATGGGTGAGTGGTTTGACTGGGTACTCATGCTGGGAGCACATAGAGGCCTTGTATAGATTAGACATGGCTCTATAAATGAAGGCCTTCTCCATTGCTCCCGAAGGTAGATGCCGAAGAAATGGAGGCAGTCCATGGTTTTAAGGGCATTTATTGTCATGGTGGGTAGTAGATGAATAAAACCATACCCCACTTCTCAAGGTGGGCCTGAAGTTGAATACCTTTTGCTGAGAGGAGTGTTTGGGAAGGAAAGCTTAATTGGCTAACCTCTTCAGGCCTTTAGGTACCTCAGTAAAATGGAGACCTGTCTTGAGCCTACATGACCTGTGGTCACATCCTCAGCTTGCGGAGGGGCTTGGGGCATTGCCCCTAAGTGAGTGATTTCCAAAAACTATGAAGGGCTGGGGCCTCCTGTCAGGAGCCTAGTGTCCAGGAACCAGAAAAATGCCTGTCATCCCTTTAGGGTCACAGGGCTTTCTAACATTAGCTCACCAAGAAACCAGGTTGCCTTTCGCAATCATCCAGGAAAGAGAACAGGAAATGCAGACATAAGCATCACCTACAGAATACAAAAGATGGAAGAGAGAATCTCAGGCACAGAAGGCACAATGGAAAAAAATCTATACATTGGTCAAAGAAAATACTGAAGCTAAAACATTTCTAGTATTGTGAGCTTTTGGACTAATATCCACTTATCAGTGAGTACATACCATGTATGTTCTTTTGTGACTATGTTATCTCACTCAGGATGATATATTCCAGTTCCATCCATTTGCCTAAGAATTTCATGAATTCATTGTTTTTAACAGTTGAGTAGTACTCCCTTGTGTAAATGTACCACATTTTCTGTATCCATTCCTCTGTTGAAGGACATCTGGAATCTTTCCAGCTTCTGTCTATTATAATAAAGCTGCTATGAAAATAGTGGAGCATGTATTTGTTATATGTTGGTCATCTTTTGGGTATATGCCCAGAACAGGTATAGCTGGGTCCTCAGGTATGATAAATTTTCTGAGGAACCGCCAGACTGCTTTCCATAGTGCTTGTACAGCTTACAATCCCACCAACAATGGAGGAGTGTTCCTTTTCTCCATATCCTTGCCAGCATCTGCTATCACCTGCATTTTTGATCTTAGAAATTCTGACTGGTGTGAGGTGGAATCTCAGGGTTGTTTTGATTTTCATTTCCCTGATAACTAAGGATGCTGAACACTTCTTCAGGTGCTTTTCAACCATTCGAGTTTCCTCAGTCAGAATTCTTTCTTTAGCTCTGTACCCATTTTTATTTTTTTTATTTTTTCAGTTTTTTTTTTTTTTTTTTTTTTTTTACTTTTTATTGGATATTTTATTTACATTTCAGATATAATCCCCTTACCCCATTTCCACCCCCAGGAACCCTCTATCCCATCCCCCCTCCTCCTGCTTCTATGAGGATGTGCCCCCACCCCCCACCCTCGAATTCCCCCACAATCTTTGTCCAGCCTTCATGGGACCAAGATCTCCTCTCCCGAACCAATGCCGAAAAGGCCATCCTCCACTACATATACAGCTGGAGCCATAGATTCCTCCCTATGTGCTCCCAGGATGGTGGTCTAGACCCTGGGAGCTCTGGTTGGTTGGTATTGTTACTCTCCTCATAGGGCCACAAACCCTTTCAGTCCTTCAGTCTTCTCTCTCACTCCTCCATTGGGAACACCTTGATCAGTTCAATGGTTAGCTGTGAGCATCCACCTCTGAATATCAGACTCTGGCAGACCTCTAAGGAGATATTTATATCAGGCTCCTGTCAGCATGCACTTCCTGACATCCACATCAGCGGCTACCTTTGGTGACTGCACATAGAGTGGATACCAGGTGGAATGGTCTCCAGATGGCTCCTCCTTCAGTTTCTGTCCCACACTTGGTCCCCATATTTGCTCCCTTGAGTATTTTGTTACTCCTTCTAAGAAGGACTGAAGAATCCACACTTTGGTCTTCCTTCTTCATGAGTTTCATGTGGTCTGTTAGTTGAATCTTGGGTATTTCAAGCTTCTGAGCTAATATCCAATTATCAGTGAGTGAATACATGTGTGATCTTTTGTGATTGGATGACCTCACTCAGGATGATATTTTCTAGTTCCATCCATTTACCCGAGAATTTCTCTAATTCATTGTTTTTAATAGCTGAGTAATATTCCATTGTTAAATGTACCACATTTTTTGTATCCATTCCGCTGTTGAAGGACATCTGGGTTCTTTCCAGCTTCTGGCTATCATAAATAAAGCTGCTATAAACATAGTGGAGCATGTGTCCTTGTTATATGTTGGAGCATCTTCTGGGTATATGCCAGGAGTGGTATAGCTGGGTTCTCAGGTAATGCTATGTCCAATTTTCTGAGGAACCAACAGACTGATTTCCAGAGTGGTTGCACCAGCTACAATCCCACCAACAATGGAGGAGTGTTCCTCTTTTTCCACATCCTCACTAGTATCTACTATCACCTGAGTTTTTGATCTTAGAAATTCTGACTGGTGTGAGGTGGAATCTCAGGGTTGTTTTGATTTGTTTCCCTGATGACTAAGGATGTTGAACACTTCTTTAGGTGCTTTTCAACCATTCAAGTTTCCTCAGTTGAGAATTCTTTGTTTAGCTCTGTACCCCAATTTTATCAGATTATTTGATTGTCTAGAGTCTAATTTCTTCAGTTCTTTGTATACATTGAATATTAGCCCTCTATCAGATGTCGGATTGGTAAAGACCTTTTCCCAATCTGTTGTTTGCTGCTTTGTTCTATTGACAGTGTCCTTTGCTTTACAGATGATTTGAAATTTTATGAGGTCCCATTTGTCAATACTTGATCTTAGAGCATAAGCCATTTGTGTCCTGTTCAGTAACTTGTTCCCTGTGCCCATGTGTTTGAGTGTCAGTGTATCTGGTTTTATGTGGAGGTTCTTGATCGACATGGACCTGGGCTTTGTACAAGGAGATAAGAATGGATCAATTTGCATTCTTCTACATGCTGACCTCCAGTTGAACCAGCACCATTTGTTGAAAATGCTGTACTTTTATCCACTGTATGGTTTTAGCCCTTTAAAAAAAGATAAAGTGACCATAGGTATGTGGGTTCTTTTCCGAATCTTCAATTCCATTCCATTGATCTCCCTGCCTGTCTCTGTACCAATACCATGCAGTTTTTATGACTATTGCTCTGTAGTACACCTTGAGATCCTGGATGGTGATTCTCCCTGAAGTTCTTTTATTATTGAAAATAATTTTCACTATTTTGGGTATTTTGTTATTCCAAATGAATTTGCAAATTGCTCTTTCTAACTCAATGAAAAATTGAGTTGGAATCTTGATGAGAATAGCATTGAATCTATAGATTGCTTTCAGCAAGATGGTCATTTTTACTAAATTAATCCTGTCAATCCATGAGCATGGGAGACCTTTCCATCTTCTGAGATCTGCTTTGATTTCTTTCTTCAGGGACTTGAAATTCTTGTCATTCAGATCTGTAACTTGTTCGTTAGATTCACACCAATATATTTTATATTATTTGTGACCATTATAAAGAGTGTCATTTCCCTAGTTTCTTTCTCAGCCTGTTTATCCATTGAGTAGAGGAAGGCTACTGATTTGTTTGAGTTAATTTTATATCCAGCCACTTTGCTGAAATTGTTTATCAGGTTTAGGAGTTCTCTGACGGAAGTTTTGTGATCACTTAAGTATACTATCATATCATCTGCAAACAGTGAAATTTTGACTTCTTCCTTTTCTGTTTGTATCCCTTTGACTTCTTACCTTATTGCTCTGCTAGGAATTCAAGTACTATATTAAATAGGTAGGGAGAGAGTAGGCAGCCTTGTCTAGTCCCTGATTTTATGTCCTTCTTAAAATCCTCTATCATCATCATGAGAAGTGATTTTAATTCTGAATCCTGTTTTTCCTGTGTGATGGAGTATTCAGGACTTGCTTTGGTGGCAGAACTAGGTCCTGATGATGCCAAGTACCCTTGGTTGCTGATGCTTATGTTCTTGTGCTTGCCTTTCACCATCTGGCTATCTTTAGTGCTACCTGTAGTCACTGTCTCTGACTGGAGCCTATCTTTCCTGTTATCTTGGTTGTGTCAGAACTCCTCAGAGTCCAGCTGTCTCTGTGATCCTATGATCCTGAGATCTTGGGTGTCAGAGCTCCTGGGAATCAGGCTGCCTTTGGATCCAGAAATCCCGACGTGACCAATCTCCTGAAATCTGGTGATCCTATGATCCTATATTCCTGAGGGTGTTAGAGCTCCTGGGAGTCCAGCCCCCTCTGGCTTTTGTGAGATTGGGTGCAGAGCTGACTCTCAAGATCTGCTCAGTGCTCAGGAACAGACAGAAATGAACTGGACTTTGCCCCTGGCCAGGAGTGAGTTTCTGGGTCTCCATGGGTCCCAGTTACTCCATGTTTGAGGTGGTGTTACTGCCTTCTAACCTATGATCCTGCGGGAGTTAGAGCTCCTGGGAGTCCAGGCTCCTCTGGGTTTTGTGGGGTTGGGTGCAGAGCTGATGCTCAAGATCTGCTCAGTGCTCAGGCACAAATCAGAAGTATTAGAAAAACTTGATTTTATGGAAAAAAAAAAAAAACGCTTGCAAGTGCTGGAACAAGTGAATTAGACTTAAAGCAGAAGTAAGAGAGGAGTGGACTTGATTATTGCTGGTATAACAGCTTTAATTACATTAGCTTCTGCAATAGCTTTGACACAAGAAGTTAAGACAGCTACTTTTCTTAATAATTTAGCAAAACAATGTTACTAATGTATCGAGTATACAATAAGATTTATATGGGTGCTTGGAACAATAGATTGATGCTCTACATCCTACTCAAATTACCTGAAAGAGGCTCATGGTTTAAGAGTTAGGAGTCATCTCGAGTGTCATGACAAATACCACTGGAGTTGTGTTACTTCTAAACTTTACAATGATAATCATCATAATTAGAAAAAAGTTTAAAGACACTTGTAGGGTATTTGGCATAATTCTAACACCTCTTGGATGTTTTAACTTTGCATAGTAAGATTATGAATTTAAAGAATGCTGCTCTGCTGAGTTTTGATCCTGCAGATAGTGCTGATAAAGTTATTCATGGCTTAAGGTCAGATTTCCCTTTTGGTGAAACCTCAGGAATGACATATATAGTTTTGATCAGGCTAGCCCTTCTTATCCTGTGAATAGTTATATTCCTGCCCATCATGTTAAAGCTTATCTCTAACAACCTCAACATGTTAGCAGCCAAAGTACATGGCTTGAAACTGAAAATGAACCCCCAGACAGAGTTATTAATTTAACAGGCTGGCAAGCCAAGGACGGTAAGATTCTGCACAGAGCCTTACCAACATAAGACAGAAGTGCATTAATTTTGATAATGCATATTCCATGACAGGTAAGGAAGGCATTTTTGTCAGAACCACCTAAAACAGGTTCATTCTGGTTTATACAATAAAAAAGAGGAGATATGGAGAGCTTTTGGGGCTGCCTGGCAGGAATCTAACATTGACCAAGGACAAGGAAAGGGCTGCTTTGAAGGAACCTAACATTGGCCAAGAACAAGGAAATGGACTTCAGGTAGGAATTTAAATCCTAGGCTACAACAAAGAAGTAATTTTGGCAGGAATCTAAATCTTATACTAGAACAAAGAAGTAATTGTAGGCAGGAATCTAAATCTTAAGCTAGAACAGTGAAGTAGGCTTCAGGCATGAAAATGACTTTGGGCTAGGCCAGGAAAGTAGGCTGAGATATTTTGGTCATCCTGATAAGCCCTTAGAAATAGTGATTACAGGAGTGATTACTGGACTCTGTTCATTGGCCTGCTTGTTCTTTGACTATCTGGGATTATTGTCTTGCTTGTTCCTTGACTATTTGCATCTATTGTATTGCTAGATCCTTAACCTAGAACTGACTTTATTACTTGCATGTAATTTAAATGGTATAAAGGCAAAAAAAAAAAAAAAAAAAAAAAAAGGAGGAGAAGTGATGGGATAGGGGGCTAATGGAGGGATGGGAAAGGGGGAAATAACATCTGAAATGTAAATAAATAAAATATGAATAAGAAACAAGGGAAAAAATATTCACAGTATAGGAGTAGCCATCCTTAAAACTCACTACTGGTTATATACTAAAATACTTTGTGATTATGAACTAAATGATAAAGAAATTACCTTGAGCTTGGGGGGAAAAACATTTCTAGGACAAAACATCTGGAAAATGTGGGACACTATGAAAAGATCAAACTTCAGAAAAATAGGAATAGAAAGAGAAGACTCACAAGTCAAGGACACAGAGAATATCTTCAACAAAAGCATAGGAGAACATTTCCCTAACCTAAAGAAATAGATTCCTATAAACATAGACCTACAGAACTGTAGCAGGATATTTATTCTGCTACATTGTATTTGCAGTGGAGCTTGGTGATTAGGCAGTAGAATAGGATGTGGAGCTGGGAGAAGAAAAGAAGAAGGGGAAGACAGGGGAATAGGAAAAAAGAGGGGCTTGTGACCAAGAAGGAGAGGAGGAGGATAAGATGGAGGCAGATGTATGTGTGTCTCTAGCAGTCTAAGGTAGTTATAATATCTAGGTTAGATAATTGTGTGAGTATCTTGTGAATTGAGCATTTCCAAATATATAAATCCATTGGATAATCATTAAGCCTTAAGATTCTCATTTCTACCAGGTACTGCAGGCATAGCGGGAATGGTCTGGGCTCAGCTGAGTATTGTCAGGGACAGTGTGGTGGGTTGACAGAGGCAGTTACCATGCTGGCATCTCGTGGTGACAGGCCCTGTGCATCTAGCTAGCCAGAGCCCCAGTCAGAGCCAAGGAGAAGTGGGAACACGGTGGCTGCCCAGGAACAAGCTGGACTGGGTGCTGTTTTCTAAATATTTCCCATTTGACAGAACACAAAGTAGAGTAGAACAAAAAAATCCTCTTACCACATAATATTCAGAACAAAATGTACAGAAAAAGAAAGAAAAGTAAAAGCCACTAGTGATAAATGTCAAGTAACATATAAAGGCAGCCCTATTAGAATTACACCAGACTTTTAAACAGAGACTCTAAAATCCAGAAGGTCCTAGGTAAATGTCTTACAGTCTCTAAAAGATCACAGATGCCAGCCCAGACTACTATACTCAGCAAAAATTTCAATCACTATAAATGGAGAAACCAAGATGTTCCATGACAAAACCAAGTTTAAACAATATCCTTCCACTAATCCAGCCCTACACAGAGGATAATAGAAGGAAAACTCCAACACAGAAACATAACTACACCCAAGAAAACAGTAGAAATTGGTAATTCTAAACCAGCAACACCAAAGAACAAACACATACACACAGTACCACCACCAATATCAAAATAACAGGAACCAACAATCATTGATCATTAAAATCTCTCAACATCAATGGTCTCAATTCCTCAATAAAAAGACACAGGCTAACAGAGTGGATGCAAACATAGAAATGCATCATTCTGTTTCAGACAAGAAACACACCTCAGCAACAAAGATAGATACTACCAACTCAGAATAAAGGGCTGAAAAAAGTTTTCCAAGGAAATGGACCCAAGAAACAAGGACATCATGTAGTTTATAGGCAAATTGATGGAAGTAGAAAGTATCACCCTGTGTTAGGTAACCCAGACCCAAAAGACATCATACTGTACACTTAAAAGTAGATATTAGTCATAAAGTACAGGATAATCACTTTACAATCCACAGACCCAAAGAAGCAAAATAATGAGGATTGAAGAAAGATGGTTGAATCTTTCTCAGACAGGGAAACAAGGAAGATATTAAAGTTGGATAGAGGGAGGAACTGCATTGGAGAGGGTATGGGGAGGGAAGCAGGGTGTGTGTGTAGGGCAATCAGATATAGGGAGAGCAAGAGAGAAGAACAGAAATTAGTGGTATGGTAGGGGGCATCTCTAGGACATGAAAGAAACCTAGGATAGGGGGAGGCCTAGGGTGTCTGTGGGTGTAGCTCTAGCTGAGACTCCTAGCAGTGGGGTATAAATCCTAAAGTGGCCACTTTCTATAGCCAGGCAGGACTCCTGTGTAGGGGAGGACAGCAACCCAACCACAAAACCTTCAACCCAATATGTGTCCTGCCTCCAAGATATGCAGGGACAAAGTTAAAACAGAGACTGAGGGAATGGCTAACCAATGACTGGCCCAAACTAATCTATCCCATTGGGCAAGCACAAATTCCTGACAGTATTAATGATACTCTGTTATGCTTACAGGCAGGAACCTAGCATAACTGTCACCTGAGAGGCTCTTCCCAGCAGCTAATGAAAACAGATACAGCCATCACAGCCAAACATTTAATGGAGTTCGTGGGGGAGATTGCGAGTCTTCTGGAAGAGTTGGGGAAAGAATTGAGAGGCCTGAAGAGTGAAGGGACTCCTTAGAAAGACAAATAGAAGCAACTTACATGAACGTTTTCGGGCTTCCAGTGACTGAACACCCAACCAAAGAGCAGATGAGGGAAATCTAGCCCCCTACCACTGCATATATGTAGCAGATTGGCAGCTTGGTCTTCATGCAGGTTCCCCAAGAACTGGATCAGTATTTGTGCTTGAATCTGTTGACTGCCTGTGCATCCCTTTCCCCTAACTGGGTGCCTTCTCTGGCCACAGTGGAGGAAGACATGCTTAGTTCTCCAGTGACTTGATATGCTGGAGGAAAAGGGGGTGATACCCAGAAGCAAAGCTCCCCCTTCTCTTAGGAGAAAGAGATGAGGAAAAGTGGGGAAAATCTGTATGAGAGGATGCCTGGGAAGAGAGGAAAACTAATGTTGGGAAGTAAGTGAATAAATAAGTAAATTAATGAGAAAAAGGATCCAAAATGTAAACATAAAAAAGAGGGGGAAAAGGATTTTAATTGGAACAAGGAGGAGGTGGGAAGGATCTGGGAGATGAAAGAGGGGAAAACATTATAAAAAAAATACTGTATGAAATTAACTTTACTTTCAATTAAAAATTAAATTAACAATTATACTCATACATATACACACACAAATGTAATGATTGGCATAGACCTGAACTTTTAAGAATAAGGGTCCCGAACAGCTTGATGTCATGAAGGAGAACTGGGGAAGAGAGACAGGGATAAAAAAGACAGAAAGCTGTAATTAAGAAGTCTATATGAGCTGTAGACTCATGTCAGCAATTTTATGAGGAAGTACAGCATCTTATATACTGTTTGTAGGGTGAAAATGAGCAAAGGTCAATAGAAATCTAAGTAAAAACTTATTGGCAATTTGGATTCCTAAAACACAGCTGACTGCGGACTAATAACTACAGCCCATTCATGGGTGAAAGTTGGATATCCAGGATCCAAAACCTTAACATCTTTGGGCCCTGGGGCTAGCCCCAGACCAGGCCTTGCATAGTCCTACCCTGGAACAAGGACCCATAATTAGCATTCTCTTTGTTCTTTCTTCAGGGCCTCTGTGAAAGCCTTGGGTCTGACTGGATTTGAACATAGTTTATATTATGTTGAATTCAGTGTGACCTACAGGGTAGCATATGCCTGCTAGTGCATTAATGGCATTACTATTATGGAAATAACCAGTCATGTTCTGATTGGAAAGCAAGGACTGTTCTACAAAAGGGAATTCATGCTTAGTACTATGATATTATGCCTAGTATAAAATTGAACAAGAGTTCACAGCTAGAGAAGACATAGACTTTGAGAAATATCAATGAACATAGGCAAAAAAGATGGTAGGTACCAGAAACTTGCTTTATATTGTTAGACTGTATTCTCTAGACATGACAGGGGAAGACAGACCCATGAATTCTCAACAATATGCTTATGAGAACAAGGCCAGTATATTATCAATACAAGTGGATATAATAATGTGTACAAGGGAAATTCCACATAGCCTCACACCTAAATGAAGAAGTAGACATTTATAATGAATGGGCTTATTTTTTCATGAAAGACTAAATAAAGTGCAAAATAATATATTGGAAAGAGTGGCAAGGCAAAGCAGAATGTATAACCTGCATGCTACATAGAAACATGATTTGGTTCCTACATACTGCTTATGTTGCTTTAGACTCTCTATGAGAGCTCACTTATAAACTAGAAACTACTGTTAGATTCATTTAGTGGGCAACAGGAGGGAGGCCTGAGGAGGCCAATTTACACAAAGTTGCACAAGCTGTAGCCTACAAAGCCAGAATTCTACCAGAGTTCTGTGATAGCACATTCAAAGTCATAATCATATTAAGTCCCTAGAGTGATGACAGAGAACTAGTGCATGTCTCCCATCTGGAATTTCCTCTCATGTGCATGGAGATAGTGACACTGTTAGGATGATTGGTTTAGGTTAAGAGTTTGAAAAAATAAATGTCTGTGTAGCTTTAAAAGTGTGTTATTTACAGAGTAGTGTACGTAAGTGCAACTGTCTGTTATCCAGCTATGTGACTAGCCAGCAGTGCCACTTGGGGCAAATCCTCATGATAGCAATCTAAAAGTTGAGAGTTTAAGCATTAGATGATATCCTTTGTTTCTTTCTATAAATAGCTCTTAGGTCCATAGAATAACAACCCTGAGATCATTATAGGACCAGTGGAAAGTGAAGAATTGATACACATGGCAAAGTGGGCCCGAATTCATTAGGGAAGGAACCCTAGCAACCATTACACTTGAGAGCCCATGTCTATAGTGCATTCTGTCTAATTAGTTTTTTCCTTCCACTAGAGCTCTCAACAGAATACCAAGTGTGGACATCTCACTCTTTGTAAGTGGACAGCCAAGTCCATGGCTAAAACCATCAATTTGGGAGAGCAATTAACTAGAAAATACATAGGAAGATAAATAGGCAGTTTGAACCTTCCACAAGAACCACATCTTCTTCCTGGATTGGGGTAGGGCTAAAGGTAAAGACTTTGAGCTGGAATCTGTTATCTCAAGACCCATGTAGCTTTTACAGTAGGATATATATGAGACAAGACTTTTAGAAATTAATCTCCATCCATCCCCCCATACACCTCTCCTGATTTCCTTAACCTGAATGTCATTTCTCCCTTTTTACTAGTTTTCTGACTTTCATGGAGTATGAATATCTTAAATATAAAAATATAGGATTAATCTGGGGCATAGATGAGTATTGAATTATTAAATATCTGATACTAAAATCCATTACCTTGTTTTGGTCATAAAAATCCATTACCTTGTTTTGCTCACATGTGTTATGAGAGGATATGGGGATCATTAATGGAAAGAAACACTAAATGTAAATCCCAACAGTTGTGTAAGGTTTCCAGAGAGACCAGACTTAAAACAAACTTAACTTTGTTTCAGGAAAGTTTGCTGAGATAAAAAAAATATGCTTGTCTATGTTTCTCCTTTTCTTCATCATTGGGATAATAATATTTTGTTTCTCCTCTTCAGAATTCTGCTTTAAGAATAAGAACTAGATCTGTGTAGAAATACACAGCTTGATCCATAACTTTTCGTTAGCTAGAGGTAAGGTAAGTCTTTAAAGAACAACACAGTACTCATGCAATTTCTATTGGCTTTTTGGAAGCACTCAAACTGCTTTTTGTTTTCCTTGGTTGTCATGGCAAGTCTGAGACCACCAGGATGACAAAGCAGATACCCAAACTCAGACAACATATGCAGACAGCATGGGTCTGAACATCAGCCTTCTGACTTCTTTAACTTGAATCATTTCTTACTCAATAACATTCTCTGCTTCACCTGGTTTTGTGCCTCACACACACCTCAAACTGACCACATCTTTGTGAGGTGTGCACTGGGAAACACTTCCATTAGCCTACTTTTACCTTATGAATTTTCCATCAAAAATTTACATCATAAAACTTTCCTTCTCTAGCTCTCCAGAGAGATGGTGAACACAGAGGATCTATTTATCAAAGACAGTGAGTATATTCAGAATTACCCTTTTACCAAAATGAAAAATTACCACAAAAATATTACTGGGAATAAAAATAAGACTCCATATTTCCCCAGTCTCTTCTGGAATGGTGAACAACTTATGGTACCAGAGTGAAATTTAACAAAACAATGAAATCTATTGCAGTTGATGGATCAAGAGTTTCCCTAACTACAGACTTTAAGTCAATGTGTCTGCGATCCTCATAATCCTCCCAGGAAACTTGGGTTCAACAGCACTGGAGCTCGGTGTGTTAGGAAAAGAGATACCTCAGTTATTGTAACCAGCTCAGACAAATTCATAGTGCAAAGAGCATCACACTGAAACCTCTTATTCTGAACCGTTGACCACATTCCTGCTATTTTGTTGTCCAGCAAACAAAAACACCCTGAAACTGAGATAATCCTTCCTTAAAGCCAAGAATGAACTACTTACTTCCAAATTAAGTGTTTCATAGGAAGATTGCCCAATATTTTGTCTGTGATTTTATTGGGCACACATGAATAATTCTATCATAAATTATATAAATTATATAATACTCCAGACTACTTTCAAAATTTTGTTTGAATATATTAGCAAAGCATTTGAAAAATTCTTATGAATAGAGGAACTTTCCATGAATGAAAAAGATAATAAAAATTACTAACACCATAATCTTAGATATGAAAATATTCAATTTCAAATTTATTTCGAAAGAATAACACCTACATTGTCATGAGTCTGAAGCAGTAATTACACTCAGAAATGTCAGTAAACCACTAAAACCAATTATTTCAATCATATGTACCTTCTAGTTCATAAGCTCAGCAATTTCATGGGTACATTAATAAATATTTTCAGTTGATCTTTTAAATATCTCCTTAAATCCTCATGACTTTATATTAATCAGATAAGATCTAGAAATTGATCAGATTTTCATTAAAAGAAACACTGAGTTCTTTCTGTGGAAAGGCAATGGAGAGTTTCTCTCACTTCAGACTCAAAAAAAGAGATAGAAAATGTTATTATTTCACTTGAGCAATGATGTGTTCTTTTTCTACTCCAAAATACTAATTAGGATCATGGAGGAAATGATTAAAGGAAGAAACATTACTGAGATCACAAAATTCATCCTCCTAGGATTCTCTGATTTCCCCAAATCACAGCACTGCTCTTTGTTATGTTCCTCATCCTGTACATTACAACGCTGACCTGGAACCTGTCCCTTGTTGTTTTAATAAGGATGGACTCCTGCCTCCACACACCTATGTACTTCTTCCTCAGTAATCTGTCATGTATAGACATCTGCTATATCACATCTACAGTCCCAAAGATGCTTTCCAACTTCTTCCAGGAAAAACAAACTATCAGCTTTGCAGGCTGCATAGTTCAATACTTTATGTTTTCCACTATGGGACTGAGTGAATCTTGCCTCATGACAGCCATGGCCTATGACAGGTATGCTGCCATTTGTAACCCTCTTCTCTACTCATCAATCATGTCACCCAGTCTCTGTGCTCGGATGGTGATGGGAAGCTACACAGCAGGATTTATAGGTTCTCTATCTCAGGTATGTGCCTTGCTGCAGCTCCATTTTTGTGGACCTAATGTCATCAGACATTTCTTCTGTGACATGCCCCAGCTGTTAAATCTATCCTGCATTGATACTCTTTTTGCACAGGTCCTTCTTGCTATATTAACAATGTTTTTTGGCTTTTCAAATGCCTTAGCCATCATGATATCCTATGGCTATATTGTCTTGTCAATCATGAAGATCACTTCAGCTAAGGGTAGGTCCAAGGCCTTCAACACTTGTGCTTCTCACCTGACAGCTGTTTCCTTATTCTACACCTCCAGTGTCTTTGTCTACTTGAGTTCCAGCTCTGGTGGATCCTCCAGCTTTGACAGATTTGCATCTGTCTTCTATACTATAATGATTCCCATGTTGAATCCTTTGGTTTACAGTCTGAGGAACAAGGAAATCAGAGATGCTGTAAAGAGGCTACAAAGGAAGATGAGATGTTGCTAATAAAAGATTCTGAAATTTCTGACAGATTTGCCCTACAAAATACGTACTTACAACTAACAAAGGTTCAACTTGCTACAAACTGTATAGTGATATAGACCATACCTGATTCAATGCTACTCACATACAATCCTTGTAAGTCCTGGAAGTTCTTTTCTTCTAGTCTTACATCACAAATAGCTTCATCTTTCATTATATATGTACAGTATTTGTGAAACTTCCAAAATTATAACTTTTTGCTGCTACAGTTGAAGACTTTTCTTATCCCTGGCCTTTTTCTTAGAAAAGTTGAATCTCCCTAGGTCCACAAACTTGTCTCACAGATAGCCCAGTGTGTCTGAAGACCTGTTGAAGACCATAGTTGTTCTTTGTTTCTGAACAAAGTGCTTAATGTTTGAAGGAATAAAATGATCATTGGCTTGGGTGTGCCTCCTGGAAAAGAACTACTTCTGATAGTTAAAGTGTTTCTAAGGCAAATCAATACTAACCATCTATCAAGTTTTAGGTCATGCCCTGTTTCTACCAGCTATTAGGTAAGTGAAAAAGATGTGGACTAAGACTTCAGTAATGATAAAGTAAATGGTTTATCTAGAACTATTTACCATGAATGTGATTATTTGATTCTTGAAACCAGAGTCCAGATACAATTTTATATTTAAATTCCAAATGACAAATAGCAGAATCAGATACTGTGGTGCTTTCTCTCTAGCATCCCATTAAATTATAGCTATTTATCCTTGGTTATATAGACAATGAAATATTACTATCAAATTTCTTCTATTATTACAAATATCAGTGCTATATCTTATGGCAGTACACATAAGAATTTACTGTGGTAACTTACCAAATACTCAATTTTCTAAAAACTAATAGAAAATATGTAAAATAATATACATGTCTCTAAAATTGAAGAACTATTTAGGTATAATCAAGACCCTACTAAGTATCTCTCAATGATCCTGAAACCTGAATAGCAGTCTCTGAGAAGAGCTTGGGTAGCCTGTTTTCTAGTGCATCTGGATACTTCTCAATGTTTTGGCAGGTGAAAACAAGTTTGTGATTAGGACACAATGGCATCAGCTTGTTCCAAATTAACTAGTTTCTTTGTCACTAGGATTATACATGACAATTCTCAAAATCACCCTTACTATGATGGGTTTTTCCTAATGAAAGAGGAGCAGAGGCGATGCAAGATTTGTGGGAAGAAATTTTCAGAGATAGGTCACACTTTGCCCTTTGTGCTTTCCTACTTTGCCACTGGGATAGGCAATGCTGCAGACATTGTTCTATCAGTAGAGATATGTGATACAGGTCAAATTGGCTGACCTTGGCTGACCTTTGTGCATGATGGAATAGTAAACAAAATAAAGTTTTGTTATTTAGCTCGTGAGTTTTTGTTTGTATGTTCAGCAGAACAGACTCTCATACTTTTAACATCTGACACTGTGATCAGACACTTTTAACATCTGCCTGTTTCTGCCTGCTGAGTGCTAGGATTGAATGCTTGTGTCATCACTCCTGTATAACATTTCAATTATTAACACCTAGTCCCCAAACACAAAGGCACCCAAGTTTGTAAAAGAAACACGACTGCAGCTTAAATCATATATTAACCCTAACAGTGATAGTAGAAGACTTCAGTACCCTATACTTACCATTGGACAACTCATCATTAAACAGAGGAAGACTGGAGCTAAGACATTATAAAAGAAATGGACATAACAGATATATACCAAATCTTTGACACACACAAAAAAGAATATACCTTCCTCTTTGTACATCATGTGACCTTCTCCAAAATTGACCACATACTTAGACACAAAGCAAGTATCAACATAAACAAGGAAATTGACATAACTCCCTACATCCTATCAGACGAACACAGAATAAAGATGGATATTACCAACAGAAACAAAAGAAAATTTACAAATGCATGGAAATAGATCAACCCTTTATTGAATGAAAAGTGAGCCAACACAGAAATAAAGAAAGAAATTGACTTCCGCTTCCGGTCCGGGCCCAGGCAGCAGATCCCTAGAGGCAGCTCTGCACTGAACCTCACAAAACCCGGCAGAAGTGGGGCACCCAGCAGCTCTGACCCAGGCAGTATCTCTGGTAAGGAGACAGCAACACCCACCCCAAACAGGGAGTGACTGGGACCCACTGGGACCCACTGAGACCCAGGGATTTACTCCTGGCCCGGAGCGCCGGCTCCTTCCGGTCTGGGTCGGAGCTCCCAGCAGATCCCAGGCGGCAGCTCTACACCAAATCCCACAGAACCCAGGGGAAGCAGGGCTCCTAGGAGCTCTAACCCAAGCAGCTTCCTACGCAAGGAGGCAGCAACACTTGCCCCAAACCGGGAGTAACTGGGACCCACCGGGACCCAGGTACTCACTCCTGGCCCCAGCACTGGTTTCTTCCGGTTTGGGCCTGGGCGCTCAGCAGATCTTGGGCGGCAACTCTGCACGAATCTCACAGAACCCAGAGGAAGCGTGGCTCCCAGGAGCTCTAACTCAAGCAGCTTCTTAAGCAAGGAGGCAGCAACACCTGCCCCAAACAGGGAGTAACCAGGTCCCACAGGGATCCAGGAACTCACTCCTGGCCCAGAGCACTGATTCCTTCCGGTCCGGACCAAAGCACTGAGCAGATCCTGGGCCCTAGCTCGAACCTCAGCAGCGACACCCAACCAAAACAGTTCTGACACAACCAAGAGAACAGGAAAGACAGGTTCCAGCCAGAGACAGCACAGGTAGCACCAAGGAGAACCAGATGGCAAAAGGCAAGCGCAAGGATACAAGGGCCAGCAACCCAGAACACATGTCATCATCAGAACCTAGTTCTCCCACATTAAGTCCTGAACTCCCCATATCACCAGGAAAGCAAGAGTCAGACCTAAAATCACTTTTAATGATGATGATGGAGGACTTTAAGAAGGACATAAATAACATTCTCAAAGAATCCGAGGAGAACACAGGTAAACAGGTAAAAGCCCTTAAAGAATCACAAGAGAACACAACCAAACAGGTGAAGGATTTATACAAAACCATCCAGGACATAAAAATGGAAATAGAAACAATAAAGAAATCACAAAGGGAGACTACTCTGGAGATAGAAAACCTAAGAAAGAAATCAGGAGTCACAGACGCAAGCATTACCAACAGAATACAAGAGATAGAAGAGAGAATCTCAGGTGCAGAAGATACCATAGAAAATATTGACACAACTGTCAAGGAAAATGAAAAATGCAAAAAACTCTTAACACAAAACATCCAGGAAATCCAGGACACAATGAGAAGACCAAACCTAAGGATAATAGGTATAGAAGAGAGTGAAGATTCACAACTTAAAGGGCCAGTTAATATCTTCAACAAAATCATAGAAGAAAACTTCCCTAACCTAAGGAACGAGATGCCCATAATCATTCAAGAAGCCTACAGAACACCAAATAGACTAGACCAGAAAAGAAATACCTCGCGTCACATAATAATCAAAACACAAAATGCACAAAACAAAGAAAGAATTTTAAAAGCAGTAAGAGAAAAAGGCCAAGTAACATATAAAGGCAGACCTATCAGAATTACACCAGACTTCTCACCAGAGACTATGAAAGCCAGAAGATCCTGGTCAGATGTCATGCAGACCCTAAGAGAACACAAATGCCAGCCCAGGCTACTATACCCAGCAAAACTCTCTATTACCATAGATGGAGAAACCAAGATATTCCATGACAAAGCCAAATTTACACAATATCTTTCCACAAACCCAGCACTACAAAGAATAATAGCAGGAAAGACCCATTACAAGGAGAGCAATCATACCCTAGAAAGAGCAAGAAAGTAATCCACCTCCAACAAACCCAAAAGAAGATAGCCACACAAACAATGCCTCCCCTTTTAGCAAAAATAACAGGAAGCAACAGTCTCCTCTCCTTAATATCTCTTAATGTCAATGGACTCAATTCCCCAATAAAAAGACATAGACTAACAGACTGGATACGCAAACAGGATCCGACTTTTTGCTGCATACAGGAAACCCACCTCAGTGACAAGGACAGACACTACCTTAGAGTAAAAGGCTGGAAAACAATTTTTCAAGCAAATGGTCCTAGGAAACAAGCTGGAGTAGCCATTCTAATATCGAATAAAATTGACTTTCAACTTAAAGATATAAAAAAGGATAAGGAAGGTCATTTCATATTTGTCAAAGGAAAAGTCAACCAACATGAACTCTCAATTCTGAACATCTATGCACCAAATGCAAGAGCACCCGCTTTCATAAAAGAAGCCTTACTAAAGCTCAAAGCACATATCGCACCTCACACAATAATTGTGGGAGACTTCAATACCCCACTCTCAGCACTGGACAGATCAGGGAAACGGAAACTAGACAGAAGTACAGTGAAACTAACAGAAGTCTTAAACCAAATGGACTTAACAGATATCTATAGAACATTTCACCCAAAAACAAAAGAATATACCTTTTTCTCTGCACCTCATGGTACCTTCTCCAAAATAGACCATATTATTGGTCACAAAACAGGCCTCAACAGATATAAAAAAATCGAAATAATCCCATGCATCCTATCAGATCACCATGGTCTAAAGCTGGTCTTCAATAACAACAAAGACAATGGAAAGCCCACACTCACATGGAAACTGAACAATACTCTACTCGTTGATAATGGGGTCAGGGAAGAAATAAAGAAAGAAATTAAAGACTTTTTAGAATTTAATGAAAATGAAGACACATCATACCAAAACCTATGGGACACACTGAAGGCAGTGCTAAGAGGAAAGCTCATAGCTCTAAGTGCATACAAAAAGAAATTGGAGAGAGAACACACTAGCAGCTTGACAACACACCTGAAAGCTCTAGAACAAAAAGAAGCAAAAACACCCAAGAGGAGTAGACGGCAGGAAATAATTAAACTCAGGGCTGAAATCAACCAAATAGAAACAAAGAAAAACTATACAAAGAATCAATAAAACCAGGAGCTGGTTCTTTGAGAAAATCAACAAAATAGATAAACCCTTAGCCAGACTAATCAGAGGGCAGAGAGACAGTATGCAAATCAATAAAATCCAAACTGAAAAGGGTGACATAACAACAGAAACCGAGGAAATTCAACAAATCATCAGATCCTACTACAAAAGCCTATACTCAACAAAATTGGAAAATCTGGATGAAATGGACAATTTTCTAGACAAGTATCAGTTACCAATGTTAAATCAGGATCAGATAAACCATCTTAACAGTCCCATAACTGCGAAAGAAATAGAAACAGTCATTAAAAGTCTCCCCACCAAAAAAAGTCCAGGTCCAGATGGTTTTAGTGCAGAATTCTATCAAACCTTCAAGGAAGATCTAATACCAATTCTCTTCAAACTATTCCACAAAATAGAAACGGAAGGAACACTACCTAATTCATTCTATGAAGCCACAATTACGCTTATACCTAAACCACACAGAGATCCAACAAGAAAAGAGAACTTCAGACCAATCTCCCTTATGAATATCGACGCAAAAATACTGAATAAAATTCTCTCGAACCGAATCCAAGAACACATCAAAACACTTATCCACCATGATCAAGTAGGCTTTATCCCAGGAATGCAGGGTTGGTTCAATATACGGAAATCCATCAATGTAATCCACTACATAAATAAACTCAAAGAAAAAAACCACATGATCATATCTCTTGACGCTGAGAAAGCATTTGACAAAATTCAACACCCCTTCATGATAAAAGTCTTGGAAAGATCAGGAATTCAAGGTCCATACCTAAACATAGTAAAAGCAATATACAGCAAGCCAGTAGCCAACATCAAACTAAATGGAGAGAAACTTGAAGCAATCCCATTAAAATCAGGGACTAGACAAGGCTGCCCACTCTCCCCTACCTGTTCAATATAGTTCTGCAAGTCCTAGCCAGAGCAATTAGGCAACACAAGGAGATCAAAGGGATACAAATTGGAAAGGAAGAAGTCAAAGTTTCACTATTTGCAGATGACATGTTAGTATACTTAAGTGATCCCAAAACTTCCACCAGAGAGCTCCTAAACCTGATAAACAACTTTAGCAAAGTGGCAGGTTATAAAATCAACTTGAACAAATCAGTAGCCTTCCTCTACACAAAGGATAAACTGGCTGAGAAAGAAATTATGGAAACGACACCATTTACAATAGTCACAAATAGTATAAAATATCTTGGTGTGAATCTAACCAAGCAAGTGAAAGACCTGTATGACAAGAACTTCAACACCCTGAAGAAAGAAATCGAAGGAGATCTCAGAAGATGGAAAGATCTCCCATGCTCATGGATTGGAAGGATTAATATAGTAAAAATGGCTATCTTGCCGAAAGCAATCTACAGATTTAATGCAATCCCTATCAAAATTCCCACTCAATTCTTTACAGAGATAGAAAGAGCAATCTTAAAATTCATTTGGAATAACAAAAAAACCCAGGATAGCGAAAACTACACTCAACAATAAAAGAACTTCTGGGGGAATCTCCATCCCCGATTTCAAGCTGTACTACAAAGCTATAGTGATAAAAAACGGCATGGTATTGGAACAGAGACAGTCAGGAGGATCAATGGAATAGAATAGAAGACCCAGAAATGAACCCCCATGCCTATGGTCACTTGATCTTCAACAAAGGAGCTCAGACTATCCAGTGGAAAAAAGACAGCATTTTCAACAAATGGTGCTGGTCCAACTGGAGGTCAACTTGTAGAAGACTGCAAATTGATCCATATTATCTCCTTGTACAAAGCTCAATTCCAAGTGGATCAAGGACCTCCACATAAAACCAGCTACACTGAAACTAATAGAAGAGAAAATAGGGAAAAGCCTTGATCATATGGGCACAGGGGAAAAGTTCCTGAACAGAACACCAATGGTGTATGCTCTAAGATCAAGAATTGACAAATGGGATCTCATAAAACTGCAAAGCTTCTGTAAAGCAAAGGATACGGTCAACAGGACAAAGCGGGAACCATCAGACTGGGAAAAGATCTTCACCAACCTTACATCTGATAGAGGGCTAATATACAAGGTATACAAAGAACTGAAGAAACTAGATTCCAGACCTTCAAATAACCCTATTAAAAATGGGGTAGAGAGTTGAACAAAGAACTCTCAACTGAGGAAACTCGAATGATTGAGAAACATCTAAAGAAGTGCTCAGCATCCCTAGTCATCAGGGAAATGCAAATGAAAACAACACTGAGATTCCACCTCACACCAGTCAGATTGGCTAAGATCCAAAACACAGGTGACAGCAGATGTTGGGGAGGATGTGGAGAAACAGGAACACTCCTCCATTGTTGGTGGGATTGCAAGCTGGTACAACCACTATGGAAAGCAGTCTGGCGATACCCTCAGAAAATTGAACATGGTGTTACCTGAGGACCCAGCTATACCCCTCCTGGGTATATACCCAGAAGATATTTCAACATGCAAACAGGGCCACATGCTCCACTATGTTTATAGCGTCCATATTCATAATAGCCAGAAGCTGGAAAGAACCCAGATGTCCTTCAACAGAAGAATGGATACAGAAAATGTGGTACATTTACACAATGGAGTACTATTCAGCCATTAAAAATAATGGAGCTCATGAAATTCTTAGACAAATGGATGGAGCTAGAAATATCATCCTGAGTGAGATGACCCAATCACAAAAGACCACACATGGTATGCACTCACTGATAAGTGGATATTAGCCCCAAAACACACAATACCTAAGATGCAACACATAAACCTCATGAAACTCAAGAAGAAGGAGGAAGACCAAAGTGAGGGTGCTTTTGTCCTTTTTAGAACGAGTATCAAAAGATTCAACCAGAGCTCCGGATCTAAACCTCCAGCCTGAGAACAGACAGGGGCAAGCTGTCCTCTGAGAGGCTCTAACCAGCAGCTGACTCAGACAGATACAGACATCCAGGCCAAACAATGGAGGAGCTTGAGGGACTCTTAAAGAAGAATAGGTGGAAGGATTGTGGGCCCTAAGGAGATAGGAACTGCACAGGAAGATCAAACAGAGTAAACGAAACTGAAACCCTTGGAGCCTCAGAGACGAATCACCAAACCGTGGAGCATACCTATCTACACAGATCTACCTCCATGGGCTGAACCTAGGCCTCCCTGCACATATGTTGTAAATGTGCAGCTTGTTTTCAATGTAGGTCTCAAACATCGGAGTGGGGGCTATCCCAAAACATGCAGCCTGTATATGGAGTACGGTCTTCTAAAAAAAAAAAAAAAAAAAAAAAAAAAGTTGTTCAGTTAAAAAAGAAATGAGCCCAAAGAAGAAAGAAGTCCATTTGAAATTTGACTACTCAGAAAAACTGCTAACGGTTTTGTGGTTTGTCCTGCCTCAAGCTTCTAGTCTATGGACTCATTTAGAATACATTTATACCTGTGACTGTTTTGTAACTTGGTTTTTTTATTGTGTAACAATAGTCTGTTAATATTTTTCTTATTAAAACTACTCCACTACCTTGGTATTTTGACAGTTGCATGGTAATTTGTTAATTTATCTAATAATACCATTAAAGGGAAATAAGATAATGCATTGCTGATTCAAGAGACATTAGAGCTCACATTAAGATAGACATTTAAACTTTAGTAACTATTTCCTTGATACATGCCTAAGAAATAATGTGATCACACACAAGAATATATGCAAACATAAATAAGCTCATACATACATACATACATACATACGTACATACATACATACACACACACACTCAAGTATACATGCACACACACACACACACACACACACACTTACCCTGACCTGGAGTTGTGATTTGTAAATCTGACACACTGTTGTGTAACAGAAGTATATGTTCTTGGTAAAGACAATCATTCTTTTCTATGAAAGTGTCAAATACAGAACCCCAAAATAAATTTTACAATTTCTTCTCCTGACATTGCTTTAACACAACAGCATCCCCAAACTGCCTGGATGAAAGTGTCCTGATTTGTAATTCTGACATATTTTGAGGGTGCAAATGATGATTCTCAGAATACATTGACACTTGGCAAGAAAGCAAGTGTACTGATAATATTGATAGCTCATTATTCTCACAATGACATGCATCAAAAGAATAAATAGACACTACAAAAACAAATGTGTTGATAAGAATTTTAAAATGACAAGGTTAGTAATTTAAATTACTGTGGAATAAGTATACCTCTGCCAATAAAATCTGAGGTCTAACTCACTGTAGGAAAATTATTATATTGATACAATCTTGGGATAAAGTGTAACTTCCAAACAGAAATTATAAAATAAAAACATGAAAATAAATAGAAAACCTGGTTAAGACAAAAATAATATAAATGCAATTAAAATGTGTGCCAATAGTCACCAAATATACGAAGACAGTACAGCAATAGCTTCTGTTGTGAACTATATATTCTTAAGGCAGCAAGGAACAGGCACCACAGCACAGATAAGTGCAAGAAAACACTCTCCTAATCTTGTATGACTTTGCTTGTATAATTACTGTCATTTATGTGGTCAATGTCTCTCTATGTTTGTCTCATTCTCTATTTTTTCTATTTCACACACATATTCAGAGATTAATAAACAGTCATACATGTACACACACACAAACATATGCATATAAATATACAATCATACACATTGTCTGAAACATTTCCCAAGTTCCTCTAGAACTGTGCAAAAGGACTGAATGACATAAAGGGCATAACACAGCTAAGCTCCAATAATGTTAGCAATTATTCTTGCTGTCCTCAACTCCCTCTGTAAAATGCAGTTAATAGTAGGACAAAAATGAGATTACAAGGATCCTTTGACAAACTAGGTCCTACAAACATTGTCTGAACCAGGTTTCAATAATGGTATTAAGAGATAGTTATTAGAATATCAATTTCTGTCTCATATCATTTGGCTAACTCCCACTCATACTGTAGAATGGTGTTGCTGTGTTTGTTTTCCTTCACCAAGTGCCGTCTAGAAGACAGTGCTGAGGATGAGGGACTGGAGGAGGCTTTCTCCTTAGTGTTAAGTTCTAAACTCAGAATCTTAGTTTTGTTGAATTGTCATGATGGTTTTATGAACTTGGACGTCTTTCTGTATATTGTACACTGAACAATGTTGTTCCTCAGGTCATCCAAGATGAGTTAACTTTAACAGAAACATTTTAAACTCTCCTGGGTAACATTTTTTACATCAATTTACTTGATCAGTTTTAATAATTATAAGTGAAACACCCAAGGTGGTTGAAATTTTTGTCACCATCTCACATGTGAGATGGGCAGGCACACTTAGGTATATTCTATGTAGCCCAGTATTCCTAAGAAAGACTGAAAAGTTATGCAATGTTATTCTTACTCTTAGTATTTTTCCAGAGTAATTTGTTGAAATGTTGAAAAATGGGAGAAAACACCCTTTTTAATGAGTGTACTGGGTGTTCAGCATCTCCTAAAACAGTAGAAAAGCTGTTAAAGATTCAGTGGAGTAGGTATAACTTATCAATGCTGATCTATAAGAACATTCCCAGTTCAGTAAAATGTACTGGGAATAATAAGTTAAATGCAGATTGCTGGGTGAGGAAAATGTAAGTAAGACAAACTTAAAGGACACTAGACCAACACTACTGTTACTGGAGTGGACACTTAGACCAGGACTACCTGTGTCTGGATGTGAGCACTTAGACTAGCATTACCTGTGCCTGGTGTGGCCACTTAGACCAGTACTAAGTTTGACTAGAAAGGGCATCTCTCATATCTGTAAAGCTAAAGCTGATGTCTCTGGGGCCACCAAAGGTGACAATGGAGAGCAATTTGAAGATTGTGAACAGTCTAGTGGAACTGTGCATGAGTACTCTGTCATATCATAATATATGATATGACATGTCATAAGATATGATATATGATTATGTCATAAGATATGATATGATATGTCATATATTTAGTTTGTCAACTAAAGACATGAACCAAAGCTGTACATCTGAATAGAACATAATGCCTATTATTTCAGAGACATTACCCTGGTTAGCACAGATACAGTGGAGTTCCAGGGAAGTAAATAGTTGAGATAAGTGGACAGGCAGGCTTGACATTAGGAAATCTGAAACTCAGCTAATTCTTATTGTTGATTCAGACCTCACCTTCTGGCTTTTAACATAACCTAGGCATTACAGATAATCTAATTTGGCCCCAGTTGACCTGATTAGCCCCATTTTAATACATAGAAGATGGAAACTAATAGAATCCAGGAACATACATACTTGAGTGTTCAACAAGGACCTCTCACCCCAGACACTGATCTGAAATTTTAAAAATAGGATACATTCTTTCTCTGGATAGAAGATCTTTTGAGTAAGTACAAAGAAAAACTGAGGGAAAATATGCACGATATGCAAGTTAGGAAAAATATCTAGGACAAAAAATGGAGGAGGCTACTCCCCATAAATCTTATTAAACTATGAATCCTCCTGTAAAAATGAAGGAACTGGAGATAGCTGATTCTACCTGCAAGTCTTACCCTCTGACCTTCATCCAGACACTGCAGGAAGACAGAGTTCTTGCCAAATGTTGAAACTGCCAATATTTCAAGTAATTTTCCAGGAGGGGCACTAGTATATTCCTAATGGATGCTTTTGGCCATTAACCTGGCTGTCTGCTCACACCACATGAGACAGCAACACTGGGGAATCCTCTAAATATGCTGTGAGAGCCAAAGTGGAAAGGAAAGGCCAATTAGAGAAAATGTATCTCAGAAACTTGTGCTCTGGCATCATGGTTGTCATGGAGATTTTCCTAATAATTAAAGACACAGTTTGCCATATGCATCAATTCCTAACTTCCCCTGTGATCCTTTTATGACACCAGATATGACTATCCTTGGAGGCACTGGTCTGCAAAGAACATAGGTGTCTTCCAGTCCACAAAACTTAATATCTAGGTGATAAACTTGAAATCAGAGATGTAAAAGGATTTTCACAAAATAGAATGACTAGCTGGTAATATTGTTTGACATCAATAAATGTATATCCATACAACATAGAAATCACTTTATTTTATATAAATATATATACAAGGTTTCTCAAATATCTATTTGGAATCAATAATACAGAAGTTCTAACAGACCTGCAATGTATAGTATCTATAAGTGAATAAATCAAGGCACCAAGTTGTCTACCAGTTGATGACAAAAAACTGAAATTCAGTAAAAGAACTACTTATCCTGATCATAACCTTGGGTCTTAGTATCATAAAATAAAATTTAAGATGAGACTGCAGAGATTCTTCATTCAATGAGACTACTTTTATCAAGTTTATGTCCTTATCTTCTGGGCCCACATGGTGGGAAGAGAGTTGACTCTCAAAAGTAGCCCTATCCTACACACACGAATACACACACACAACACACACACACACACACACAAATAAATACATATTTTTAAAAGTTGGGTGGTAGAATTCTGCTTTGTTATTTACTGGTTTCTGTCTTTGTATACATTACTCTAAAGCAGAGTATTTCCATCTATCAAATGTCAATAACAGTAATAAGTAAGACAATTCAGTACTCTAATTACTAATAAGTAATAAGTACTCTAATAAGATAAATATTATAAAAACTGTAAATTTCGTAGTATTATTAGGCCTTCTCTTTATTAACGGAATTTACACCTGTGGTTTAGAAATCCAACATTTCCTGTAAGTCAAATCCATCAGAAAAATTCTTTCATTAAGTAAATTGTACAGGCAACAGACAATGAATGATTACAGCAAAATAGTATCTTCAAGACATAGAATAACAATTGAATACAGGAACTCACAGGAAACTATGACTTAGGCCCAATACCTCCAGCAGATCATTCCAGGCAACCCCTATCATGTACTGGGAGGCAGTAATGAGTTTCTGAAGTGGAAATTTCTGGTTTCTTTGGAGACTCAGTAGTATCATATGGCGTTTTCTGGAAACTATCTTATGAGAGGATGTTTTTGTTGAGCAGACATGCAGACACATAAGAGGGTGTTTTGTTGAGAACAGATACATGATGTTTTTCTGGAAGCTACCTGGAAAAAGGTTATGTGATGTTTTCCTAGAGTGGACACTTGAGAGAACAGATGATGTTTGGAAAGGGTATAAATATAACCCAACAGACAGTGGACAATACTGTGTGGTATTGGTTCACCTTGCCACTCTTTGTTGGTCTTCATTGGGCTTTGCTGATGCTGATCTTCACTAATGATGCTGTATGGAATTGGTTTGCCTTGCCACTCTTTGCTGGTCATCCTTTGTCATTACTTCATAGAAATAAACACACCAAAGAACTCATGGTGGTATTCCAATGGCTCAATTAATCAACAAATGTCTGGTCAATGGTCATTTAATAAGGGAAGACATTAAAGATTTCTTAGAATTCAGTGAAAATGAAGGCACAACATACCGAAACATATAGGACACAATCAAAGCAGTACAAAGAAAAAAGTTTCTAACACTAAGTGCCTCCATAAAGAAATTAGAAAATTCACATATCAGCAATTTAAAGGCTTATCTAAAAACTCTAGAAAGAAAAAAGAAACAAGCAAACAGAAAAGGAGTGGAAGGCAAGAAATAACCAAACATAGGGCTGAAATCAATTAGTTAGAAAGAAAGAGAACAATACAAAGAATTATCAAAACCAAAGCTGGTTCTTTCAAAAAATGAACAAGACAGACAAACCCTTAATCAAAGTAACCTAAAGACAGAGAGACAGTATCCAAATAAACAAAATCAGAAATAAAAAGGAAGACATAACAATATACACTAGAAACTGAGGAAATACAAAGAGTCATTAGGTCTTACTTTAAAAGCCAATACTCAAAAAAAACCTGAAAATCTAAATGAAATGGATGACTTTCTCGACAGACATCAGTTGCAAAAGTTAAATCAAGATCAAGTAAACTATTTAAACAGTCCTCTACCCCCCCTAAAGAAACAAAGGCAGCTATCAAAGGTCTCACAATGAAAAAAAAAAAAAAAACCCAAAGGCTATATGGTTTTAGTGCAGAATTCTATAAGACTTTCAAAGATGAGCTAATACCAATACTCCACAAACTATTCCATGAAATACCAACACAGAAGGAACACTACTTAATTCATTCTATGAGATCATAGTTACTCTAATACCTAAACTACACAATGACCCCAAAAAGAAAAAGAACCAATTCTGCTTATGAATACGGATACAAAATAATAAATTTCTCTTAAATTTAATCCAGGAACACATCAAGAACATTGCTCACCATTGTCAAGTAGGCTTTATTCCAGAGATGCAGGAATGATTCAGTATACAAAAATCCATCAACATAATTTACCATATATGAAACAAGCTGAATTTACTGTATTACTAAAGCAAACATCCAGTGGATGGAGCTTGAGGACTCTTATAGAAGAATAGGCGGAAGGATTGTGGGCCCTAAGGAGATAGGAGCTACACAGGAAGATCAACAGAGTAAACCAATGTGAACCCTTGGAGCTCTCAGAGACTGAATCACCAACTGTGGAGCATACCTAGTCTACACAGATCTACCTCCATGGGCTGGACCTAGGCCTCCCTGCACATATGTTGTAAATGTGCAGCTTGGTTTTCATGTAGGTCTCAAACATCTGGAGTGGGGCTATCCCAAAATGCGCAGCCTGTATATGGAGTATGGTCTTCTAGCTGGGTGCCTCATCTGGCCTCAATGGGAGAGGAAGCACCTAGCCTCTCAGAGACTTAAAGTGGCAGGGTGGGGGATACAGGAGGAGGGGGTACTCAGAAAACAAGAGATGGGGAAGGATTGTGGGAGGGGGTGACTGCTACGGGTTATAAAGAGAATAAGCAAAAAAATAAAATTAAAAAAGGAAAAAAAGGGGGGATGGGAAGATATGAGGAGACTTTAGCCAGGTAGTGGGGAAGGTGGGTAATAAAGAGGGAGACAGGAGAGGAGAGATGAATCATATTAAAATGTTTGAAAAAGCAAAAAAAAAAAAAAATAGCCCAAATAATATAAATATCTTGGTGTAAGTTAACCAAGCAAGTGAAAGATCTTAATGACAAGAACATCAAGCCTTTGAAGAAGGAAATTGAAGAAGATATCAGAAGATGGGAAGATCTCCCATGCTCATGGATAGGTAGGATTAACATAGGGAAAATGGCTAGTATACCAAAAGAAATCTACAGATTTAATACAATCTGCATTAAAATTTCGAAACAATTTTTATAGTCTTTGAAAGAGCAATTCTCAACTTCATATGGAAAAAAAAACCCAGGATGTCCAAAATAATACTGAATAATTAAAGAACTTCAAGAGGAATCACCATCGCTGATCTCAAGATTACAGAACAATAGTGATAAAAACTGCACATTATTGGTACAGAAATAAACACACTCATAAATGGAATCAAATCAAAGATCCAAAAATAAACCCACCCACATATGGACACTTGACTTTGACAAAGAAGCCAAAACCAAACAATGGAACACAAAACCATCTTCAACAAATGGTGCTGGTTTAACTGGATGCCTGCATGTAGAAGAATGCTAACAGACCTATATCTATCACTCTGTGCAAAACTGAACTCCAAGTACATCAGTGACATCAACACAAAACCAGATACACTAAATCCTATAGAAGAGAAAATGGGAAACAGCCTTGAATACATTGGTACAGAAGACAATTTCCTGAACAGAACACCAATGACTCAGGCTCTAAGATCAACAAATGATAACTGTAAGGCAAAGGACATTGTCAATAGGACAAAACAGAATGCTATTGATTGGGAAAGGATCTTCACCAACTCTCTGTCTGATAGAGGGATAATATCCAAAACTGATAAAGAACTCAAGGTAGATACTGTGGGACAGTGGACCATGCCAGGAAACTTGATACAGTTGAGTGGGTTCAGAGTTCCTGGCACCCGGGCACCAACCTGAGATGGTAGATGGCTCCCTACTCCCTGCACCCTGCCAGACTCCTGGTCTGGAACACATGCCATATTTCCTGCATAAGGAAACATGACCTGTGGTCACATAGCCCCAAGACAGAGTTCTCCATGCTAATGAGGTATCTAGAGACTCTGTAGGGTTAAGCCAATAAGCTTCCCTTCTCAGACATTCCTTCCTGAAGAAGGTATTTAATCTCTGGCCCACCCTGAGGAGTTAGTATGTATCTATTTTCCATGACAGTCAATAAACGGTATTGATAAACATGGACTATCTCTTCAATCAAAACTGCTGTGGGGAGCAAAGAGAATGCTTTCATCTAGAGAGCCTGAGCCTCTCTGTGTTACCACAACTGCTGCCAAGCTAAGGACAATCATTGATGAGCTAAACCAGAGTTCTCCATTTCCCCTGGCCTTAGGCTAGTCGCTCAGCTCACAGGCCCCTGACTCTGTTCCCAACTCCTAGAGACTCAGC
This sequence comes from Mastomys natalensis, assembly GCA_021653895.1. Classification (NCBI taxonomy): domain Eukaryota; kingdom Metazoa; phylum Chordata; class Mammalia; order Rodentia; family Muridae; genus Mastomys; species Mastomys natalensis. Next base: position 656,224 of record JAJTUV010001363.1, on the reverse strand, counting down.
TGTGCCTGCATGTCCAGGAGTTTGGGAGCACCATGCCCAGCCTTGCTGCTGTCCCACAGACCCAAAGTCCTTTGTTCCCAACTCCTCCGTGCAGTACCCCAGCAGTGTCTGAATGTCCAGGAGTCACGGAACCCCAGCCTTGGCCTTCCACATCTTAGACTGAGTCTTCCCTCCCCCTGAGCAGTGACTTGTGCCCTCCCCCAGCCTTAAGCAGGCTAGAAAGACCTTGTTTAGTACAGTAGACCTTGCTACAATAAGACCTAGATGGAGTTATCCATCCTGGCTTCACATACAACTTCATACGGGAACTTAGAAGAATAGACTGCCCACTGAGCTTGCCTTGCATCACAATCCAGCTAAAACAAAGGATGGGTTCAGTGGGGCTTTTCCTATATATACAAGTACTAAATATTAAGCTTTGAGCCTTGATCAGAGAACTTTGTCTTGGTTTCATGTTTTTCTCTCCCTCTGTACTCCACAACATTGGAAAATCTTAAGGAAATGGATCATTTTCTAGACAGACACCACTTACCAAAGTTAAATCAAGATCAAGTAAACTATTTAAACAGCCCTATAACCACTAAAGAAATAAAAAACATTATCAAAAGTCTCATATCCAAAAAAGCCAAAGGCTGTATGGTTTTAGTGCAAAATTCTACCAGACTTTCAAAGAAGAGCTAATACTCCTCAAACTATTCCACAAAATAAAAACAGAAGGAACACTGAGAAATTCATTCAAGGAAAGCCACAGTCATGATAACTAAGCCACACAAAGATTAAACAAAGAAAGAACTTTAGACACATTTTTCTTATGAACATTTATGCAAAAATATTTAATAAAATACTCATAAACTGAATGCAGGAACACATCAAAAGCATCATACACCATGGTCCATTAGGCTTCATCCCAGGGATGCAAGGATAGTTAATATGCAAAGATTGATCAACTAATCCACCATATTAAAACAAACTCAAAGAAAAAATCACATGATCATCTCATTAAATACTGAAAAGGCATTAGACAAAATCCAACACCCCTTCATGTTAAAAATCTTGGCGAGATCAGTGATACAAGACACATAACTAAATATAATCAAAACAATATACAACAAGCCAGTAGTCAACATCAAACTAAATGGAAAGAAACTTAAAAGAATTCCACAAAAGTCAGGTACAAGAAAAGGCTGCCACTGTCTCCCTATCTATTCAAAATAGTATTTAAAGTTCTAGCCAGTGCAATAAGACAACTAAAGGAGATCAAGGGGATACAAATTGAAAAGGAAGAAGTCAAAGTATTGCAATTTGCTGGTAATATGAGAGTATATTTAAGCAACCCCAAAATTCTACCAAAGAACTTCAGCAAAGTGGCTGGTATAAAATTAACTCATAGAAACCAGTATCCTCATTTACACAAATGATAAACAGGCTGAGAAAGAAATGAGGGAAACAACACCCTTTACAATAGCCATGAATAATATAAAATATTGTGGTATAATTCTAACCAAACATGTGAAAGACCTGTATGACATGAACTTCATGTCCCTGAAGAAAGAAACTGAGGAAGATTAACATAGTGAAATGATAATCTTACCAAAGGCAATCTACAGATTAAATACAATCCCCATCAAAATACCAAAACAATTTTATAGACCTTGAAAGAACAATTCTCAACTTTGTATAGAAAAACAAAAAAATTAGAAGAGCCAAAATAATCCTAAATTTAAAAAAAAAAAAAAAAAAAAAAAACTTCAGAGGGAATCACCATCCCTGACCTCAAATGATACTACAAAACAATAGTGATGAAAACTTCATGATATTGGTACAGAAACAGACATTGATCACTGGAATTGAATCAAAGTCCCAGAAATAAACCCACAATTGATCTTTGATAAAGAATCGAAAGTTATTCATGAAATAATATTTTTTTATATCTCTTGTATTCAGTTTGCAACTACTTCATTGAGAATTTTTGTATGTATACTCATGAGGGATACTGGACTATAATTTATATATTTTTGCTGGGTTTACACTTGATTTCACTATTTCAATACTATTTGCTTGGTGAAGGAGCTTATTGTGGTTCTGAATTTTTTTAAACATAACTCAAAAAGTATTGCTTGTTTGAAGGCTCTATAGAATTCTTGTATAAGTATATCTGACCCTTGGTATTTTGCTTGGTTGTTTCTTTTCATTTTATTCTGTTTGAATGCTTTTTAAATTTTTTTGATTTGCTGAAAAAAAATTAAAATAAAAATTAAAAAAAAAAAAAGAATCGAAAGCCATACAATGGAAAAATAAAAGCATCTTCAACAAATAGTGCTGGTCTAACTGGATGTCTACATGTAGAAAAATGCAAATAGATCTATATTTATCATCTTGCACAAAACTCAAGTCCAAGTGGATCAAGGACATCAACATAAAACAGAATACGGTAAATCCCATAGAAGACAAAGTAGGAAATAGCCTTGAACACATTGATACAGGAGACAATTTCCTGAACAGAACACCAATGGCTCAAGCTCTAAGATCGACAAGTGATTAACGTGACCTCAGGAAACTGACACAATTTTGTAAGGCAAAGGTCACTGGCAATAAGGCAAAAGAGAGCCTACAGAATGGGAAAGGATCTTCACCAACTCTCTATCTGATAGAGCACTAATATCCAAAACTTATAAAGACCTCAAGAAGTTAGACATGGACAACTCTAATAGCTCAATATAAATATGAAGTACTGAGCTAAACAGAGAATTCTCAACAGAGGAATCTATAATGACTGAGAAGCACTTAAAGAAACGTTCAAGGTCCTTAGTCATTAGGGAAATGCAAATCAAAACAACTCTAAGGTTACATCTTACACACATCAGAATAGTGAAGGTAAGACAACTCAAGGGATAGAACATGCTGGTGAGGATGTGGAACAAGGGGAACACTCCTCCACTGCTGGTGAGAGTGCAAACTTGTACAACCACTTTGGAAATCAATTTGTCAGTTTCTCAGAAAGCTTGGAATAGTTCTACTTCAGAACCCAGCTATACAGCTCCTGAGAATGTACCCAAAAGATGCCCCACCATCCCACAAAGATACTTGCTCAACTATGTTCATTGTAGCTTTATTCATAATAGCCAGGAACTGAACACAACCTAGATGTCCCTCAACTGAAGAATGGATAAAGAATATGTGGTACATCTAGACAATGGTATACTATTTAACTATTAAAACAAAGACAACATACATTTCTCAGGCAGATGGATACAACTTGAAATTATCATCCTGAGTGAGGTAGACTAGGCCCAAAAGGACACTAATGATATGTACTCACAAGTGGATGTTAGCCATAAAATACAGGATAATCATGCTACATTCCACAGACCCAAAGAAGCTAAACCAGAAGGAATGCACAAGCAAGGATATTCTAATCTCACTTACAAGGGGAATAAAATAGTCATAAGAGGAAGAAGGAGAGAGGGAACTGTGAACTGTGTGAGAGACGGGATAGGAAGTGGATTGGGAGGTTCAGGATCAGGTGTGGGGAAGAATAGGAGAGATGGCCAGGTGGCCATGAGAATCAATGGAAATCTGCACCCACTGAAGTGTGTGGGGTGGTGGGGAACATCTAGAGGCGTGATAGAGATTCATGATAAAGGAATCCTTCAAGAATCAATGGGGGTGACCTTATCTGTGACTGAACATTGGAGTTATGGAACCTAACAAGGCTACCTCCTATAGCCAGGAAAGAACCCCAGTGGAGTTACAGGGATGCCAACCCACCCACAAACCTTTTGACCCAGAATTTATCCTGTCTATAAGAAATTCAGGGACAAGGGAGAGAACAGAGACTGAGGAGATGGCCAACAAATAACCAGCCCAACTTGAGACCTATCCAATGGGCAAACACCAATCTCTAACATTATTTATGATACTGTGTTATGCTAGCAGAAAGGAGTCTAGCATGGCTATCCTCTGAGAGGCTCCACCCAACAATTGACCCAAAATAGATGCAGAGACCAATCATTGCATGGAAATCAGGGAGTCTAATAGAAGAGTTTGAGGAAGGATTAATAGATCTAAGAGGATGGACATTCCACAGGAAGAGCACAGAGTCAACTAACCTGGACCCATGGGGAATCCCAGAGACTGCACAACCAAATAAAGAGTGAGCATGAACTGGACCTAGACCTCTTGTACATGAGTACCAGATGGGATCTTGGTCTTTGTGTGTGTCCCTGAACAACTGAGTGGGGTCTGGCCATGAGTTTGTTGCCTGCCTATGGACCTTATTCCCCTAATTGGGCTGCCATGACTGGCCTCTGTGAGAGAGAATGTAGCTATGTGCCTAGATCTGCAGAGACTGAATTGCAAGGGGCAGAGTTGTAGATACACAGGGGGACTCCACCATCTCAGAGTAATGAGGGAGGAAATAGGGGAAGAAGCAACAAGAGAGGGACTCAAAGAAGAGGGGAGTGACATTGGAATGTAAAATGCATTCGTTATTTAACTAAGTTTTTAAATATAAAATAAAAATAAATGTTTGTAATGGTTATGTAGCTTACCTTTGACCTTACTCCTGCTACCAAAATGTGGCCAAGATATAAAACATTTCAACAATAAAAAAGAGAGAAAAAAAGTGTTAATAGTCACAAAATACATAAAGATAGTATAGTAATACCTTCTGTGCTGTACTATTTCTTCTATATCAACAAGGAATGGACACCCATAGCTCTAATGAGTGCAAGAATTGCCCTCCTGATCTTGTATAAGTTTGCCTTCAGTAATTACTCTTGTGTATATACTCTGTATCTGTCTCGTGTGTGTCTCTATTTCACACTCACATTCATAGACAAACACAGAGGCATACTTGTTCACACACACGGGTGTACACACAAACATTCACAGTGTGTGAACCATTTCCAAATATAATATATTAAAACCAAATAAAAGATAAACTTTAAAAAGTAATGGAGCTGTGACTTTTATTTTCATTTTTATACTGATCTGTATTTCCACAAACTTGTATAGCTGCATATTTCAATAACAATTTAATATGTATATCCTTAATAACATAGGTGGAGAGAAGCATTTTCTGACATTCACTTGATGGTTGTGCATCCCCTCATCATGCTAACATGACTTGACTGCAGTAGTCTCATGTATAAATGGAGATAATGAAATTGTCCATCCTGTAGAACTGCTCAAGAACTGAATAATATAAAGCACTTAACACAGCAGAGTTCCATTAACGTTAGCAGTTATTCTTGCTGTCAACACCTCCCTCTGTAAAATGCAGTTATGATAAAACAAAGATGAGATATCAAGGTCCCTTTAACAAACTAGGTCCTACAAATATTGTCTGAACCAGGTTTCAATAATGGTATTAAGAAATAGTTGTTAGACTATTTATTTCTGTCTCAGATCATTTTTTAACTCCTACTCACTGCAGAATGGTGTTGCTGGTTTGTTTTCCTTCACCAAGTGCATCTAGAAGACAGTGCTGAGGATGAGGGACTACTAGAGGCTTTCTCCTTAGTGTTAAGTGTTTGTTCACTCACATGTGTATCCATCCGCAAGTGTATATTCGGTGTATTATCAAATGGTCCTGTTCAACGTTGCACTTGAAACTCAAAATCTTCGTTTTCCTCAATTCCCCTTGTGGGTTTATGAGCTTGGCAGTCTTCCTGTTTATTCTTAAAATAAACACTGTTGTTTCTTAGTTCATCCAAGCTGAGTTAAGTTGAAGGGAACATTTTGAAATTATGAACTCACATGGGTAACATTCTTAAACACCAATTTAATTGGTCAGTTCAATAAAAATGAGTGAAACACCCAAATGGTTGAGATGTATGTCAGTATCTCACAGCACTCTGGTGAGATGGGCAGGCACACTTAGGCATATTCTATGTAGCCCACTATTCCCAGGAAAGAATGAAAACTTGTGAATTACTATTCTTAGTCTCAGTATTTTTTCTACACTAATTTATTTAAATGTTGTAACAGAAGAATACATAAACATACTCACTCTTTTTGTTCATATTCTGTGTGTGTTCAGTATCTTCCAAGACAGTTTAAAGTAGAAAAAATATTTAAGATTTAGCTGAGTAGATAGAGCTTACCTATTCTAATATAATAAAAACATGGCCAGTGTAATGAAATGTGCTGGGAATAATAAGTTAAATGCAGGTTGCTGAGTGAGGAGAGTGTGAGTAAGAGAAACTTAAAAGGCACTAGACCAACACTACCTGTAACTGGAGCAGACACTTAGACCAGCACTACTTGTGACTAGAGTGGGCATCTCTTATATCTATACTGCTAAAGCTGATGTCTCTGGGGCCACCAAAGGTGACAATGGAGAACTATTTGAAGATGGTGAAAAGTCTAGTGGAACTGTGCATGAGTACTCTGTCATATCACAAAACTTGGTTTGTCTCTTACAACTGTAAGTCCTGAACCAAAGCTGTGCAACTAAGTAGAATATAATTCCTTTTATTGCAGAGACATTACCCTGGTGAGAAAAAAGCAATGAAAAGTGTTCCTGGGAAAAGAAAAAGTTAAGATAAGTGGACAATCAATCTTTGATCTTAGGAAATTTGAAAGTTAGCCAACTCTTACTGTTGATCCAGATCTCAATGGCTGGCTTTTAGCATCACCTAGGCTTTACAGATAATCTCATTTGGCCCAAGCTGACCTGATTTTCCCATTTATAATACATAGAAGATGGAAAGTAACAATCTTCAAGGTACATTCTTAAGGATTCAACAAGAACCTCTCTGAAATTTTAAACATAGGATATATCTTCCTCAGAACAGCAGATCATTTGGGCAAGTGTAAAGAGAAACTGAGGGAAAATATGCAGGATATGCAAGTTAGGAGAGGGGCTAGGACAAAAATGGGGAAGGCTACTCCCCATACATCTTACTAGACTATGAGTCCTCCTGTAAAAATGAAGGAACTGGAGATAGCTGATTCTACCTGTAAGTCTTACTCTCTGACCTTCATCCAGACACTGCAGGAAGACAGAGTTCTTGCCAAATGTTGAAACTGCCAATATTTCAAGTAATTTAACAGGAGGGGCACTAGTATATTCCTAACAGATGCTATTGGCCGTTAACCTGGCTGTCTGCTCACACCACGTGAGGCAGCAACACTGGGGAATTCTCTAAATATGCTGTTGAGAGCCAAAGTGGAAAGGAAATGCCAATTAGAGAAAATAGATGACAGATAGTTGTTCTCTAGCATCATGGTTCTCATGGAGATTTTTCTAATAATTCCAGGCCAAGTTTGCCATGTGCATCATTTCCTAACTTCCCCTGTGATCCTATTATGACATCAAATCATAATATTACCGACCTTGTTGGTATTGGTCTGCAAAAACTCATAGGAATCTTCTCATCCCCAAATCCCAATTTCTAGGTGATAAACTTGAAATCAGAGTTGTTAAGGGTTTTCACCAAGACAGAATGATAAGTTGATAATATAACTTGATATTAATAATGGATATGTATGAAACATAAAAGTTACTTCATTTTATATAAATATCTATACACAGTTTCTCAAAAATCTATTGTGAATCAATCAATACTGCAGCTCTAATAGACGTGACATGTTTAGTATCCATAAGTGAAGAAATCAAGATTCTTATACTTTGGCACACAGCTTAGAACAGAGAACACCAGACCAAATGGTTCCAGGGGCAGTTTATTCAGGGCAGAGGGCAAAGGGCAAAGGTAGGGAGAGAAACAGGAGAAGATGGTGAAGAGAAAAGAGAGCAAGGTCAGGGAGTTCTGCCTATTTATATGGGCGGTGACATATCCTTTTCCCAGGTAAAGGTGAGGTAACCAGGTGGATTCTGGGAGTGTATGGCAGTTGCCTTTGCAACCATGTAGGGTCGCCTCGGATGCCTAAATGTGATGTCACTGAGTTTGGGCCTGATACCAACATACCTCCCTTGTTCTTATTATAAAGAGAAGAAAAAAAGGGGAGGTGAAGCCAATGGTGAAATGGAGTCGGGTACCATGTCTCTTAAACTACTTCCTGCTTTGTAGGGGCATAGTCCATTGTAGGGAGCAGCAGCTGGCTTTCACCATTGGGGTCTACTTGGTAGATGTGTGTATCAGGTTCCTCTGTGAACAGCAGCTGGTAATCCTGTAACAGGAGCTGATTAATAAATTGGTTAGAAATAACACCAGGAGGATTACTAAAAAGGGTATTACAAGAGAGTATCTACTTTTATATGGGTTTTGTTTTTTTTTTTAAATCTCAGAACTAGAGATCTCACGTTCCTCAAAAATGGCATTCTTCTTGGAGGAACTGGCAAAGACCATCTTCTTCAGCTGTCAGGACATCTGGCCCCCATCTGAAGCACCACAGCTGGAATCCCCGTGAGTCTTGTATATAGAAACAAGTATCTTGTGGTATTGGTAGAAGAAATGGTTAGTCCATGATCCTAGCATATGTATCTGACAAGACCAATATGGGTATCCCCCCATAATCGTCTGGCCAGTTTCTACAATAATCTTCTATCTAGGCAAAAAAGAAAGCAAGTATAGAGAACATAATATTTAGATGGGATACAGATATAGGAATGATAGCAATTTGGATTGGTTCTTGGCATTCGGCTATCAAGCAGTTTCCTGACCCTGTTTGGAAAGACTGTTTATTATCTGTGGAGGTCTCTTGAACCTTAACCTCCAGATGTAAGGGCTAACCTGGATAGAAACAAACAGCAGGGAGAGGGCAAGAAACCCATGTGTAATCCAGTGAGGTTGAGCTTGGCTGCCGGAGTAGAGTCTCATTTTCTGGGATTGAGGACAAGGTGGGTGATTTCAATGTCCTCTGGAGCTTAATAGAGCATGGTCCTGTTAGGGTCAACATGTATGAAGAAGAGTTGATTTTAGGTGGGGGAATGAAAGTCTTGATGAGGTGAGACAAGTGGACCCAATGAGGGAATCCTTCAAGTTTAGCAGCTGTAGGGGTCACAAGAATTACCTTAAAAGGACCCTCCCATTTGAGAAAGAGGGGTGAGGGCCAATGATCTGGAGGGGAGAGAAGGACTTGGTCTCCAATGTTGACAGGCAGTGGACAGGATGTGGTTGAGGTAGATGGTGGTCAGCAAAGTTGCACAAGAGAGAACGGAGATGGCAAAGTAATGGGGTGAGCAGATGGTCTGGGAGGAGAGAGCATTTAGATGAAAGATCAGGAGTTAGAACTGGATGTCCATACATGAGTTCAAAGGGTGAGATGTGGAAAGAGGCCACTTGGGGAGAGCTCGTAGCCTGAAAAGAGTCAGAGGTAGGAGTTTTACCCAGTCAAGGTGCAGGTCCTGTGACAGCTTGACAAGAGTGGTTTTTAAAGAGCAGTTAGTTCTCTCTACCTTACCTGAAGATTGAGGGTGGTAGGGAATATGAAAATGCCAGGGGATGTCTAGGGCCTCAGATAGAATCTGAGAAACTTGGGAAGTAAATTCAGACCATTGTCCGACTGAAGGGAGGCTGGGACACCAAATCAGGGAATGATCTCTCTGAGGAGGAGATCAGAGACTATCTGAGCCCTTTTGTTAGTTGTAGGAAAAGCCTCTACCCAGCCCGAGAAGGTGTCCACCAAGACCAGGAGGTACTTGGCATGCTTGACAGTAGGCATGTTGGTAAAGTCAAGTTGCCAGTCAGTTCCAGGAGGGGAACCTCTAGCCTGATGGGTAGGAAAAGGGGTGCTACGATACCTTAAGTTGGGATCTGATATCTGACAGATTTTGCAAGAAGCAGTGATAGATTTTAAGAAACTTAAGTCCTCAGGAGTAGGCTGTAGGTGGGTCTTAACAAAATAAGACAACGCTTGGTTGTTAAGATGAAAGAGCTGGTGAAGGTAGGACAGAGTTTGATGAGTGTCGGGGGGTGCAGGTGGGGATGTGGGTTGCAGTGTATGAATATCCTGGGGAGGGTGAGATGAGTCTAGGCCCCTAAGGGCTGCAGCTCTAGCTGCCTCATCAGCTCGGTTGTTTTCCTTAGAGACAATAGAGTCATCCATCTGGTAGGATCTGCAGTGGACAATCCCAATAGCTGTGGGGAGATGGGAGGCCTTTAGCATGGCCATAATTTGGTTTGCATTAGTTACTGATCCTCCTTTTGTGGTAAGTAACCCATGCTCCTTCCAGATAGCAGCATGGGACAGGAGGATATGGAAAGCATATTTGGAATCTGTGTAGATGTTGAGGGATTGCCCCTGTGCCAGCTGGAAGGCACTGGTAAGGGCTTTAGTTCAGCCTGTTGGTTGGTTGTATGAGCAGGAAGAGCCTGTGCCTCCACCACCTTGGTGTCTGACACTATGGCATAGCCAGCTTTCCTGGCCCCTTCATGTAGAAAGGAGCTTCCATCTGTATACCAGGTATAGATGGCTTGAGGCAATGTGCCCTCCTATATGTGTGAGGGATGAGGTAATAGTTCCTCTAAGGTTTCAGTACAGGAGTGAGACAGGAAGTAGTCAGTATTAGGTCGAGGAAGAAGACTGGAAATATTAAGAGGTTGGCATGATTGAAAGGTGAGGGTGGAGTCTTCTATTAGTGTTGTGGATAGCCTCACCCTTGTATTTTGATCCTAGTTCCACCCTCCTGGGAGGGGCTGCAGAGGAGGATTGAATCAATGTTGTGGATAGCCCCAGCCTTGTATTTTGATCCTAGTTCCACCCTTCTGGGAGGGGCTGCAGAGGATGATTGAATCTGTACACAGACGACATCTTGTAAACCTTCTGTCCAATTAAAACCTGTAAAATAAAGGCTAGAGCCAGAGATTGGGCAGTACAAGGGGAGGCAGAGAAAAAGGCTTAGGGGAGGAGAGAGTGAGAGGAATTTGATATAAAAGGAAGAGCAGAAGCAGAAGAGAGGAGTCGTGGGAGATGCAACAGAGAGGCAGAGGAGAACAGGAGGAAGTCAAAGCAGAAGGAAGCCAGAGGTAGAAAGAAGCCAATGACGGAGATGAACCGCAAGTTATAAGGGATCTCATAGCCAGGGATTAGAGTAGTGTAGCAGTAAACGTGCCCAATCTAGGCGTGCTATTTATACCATAATTATTGAGTTGTGTCTTCCTTTACTGTTCTCATTCAGGTAGGAGATCTTACAGCAGCAAATTTGGGGTTTAAATAATTTTTTCTACAACATATTAGAGCTATCTGAAGAGAAAGAACCCTGGAGGGAGGTAGAGTCTGTAGGCCTTTATAAGTTAGGAGCTGTGACAGGTTGTGAGAAAAGAGGACAGTTATAGGCAATCCCAAGGTTAGTTTCTTTGATTCTCGAATAAAGAGTTCAGCAGCTGCTAAGGTACAAATACAAGGCTCCCATATTTGGATGGTTAGATCTAGTCTTTTTGACAAGTATGCTACAGGTGCAAAAGATGGTCCCAGTTGGTGACCTAAGACTCCAAGAGCTAATCCCTCCTTTTCAGTTACGTAGAGGGAAAAAGGACAAGTCAGGTCAGGAAGATGCAAGGCTGGGGCCTTAAGGAGGGCTTGTTGGAGCCTTTGAAAGGGCTTAGTAACAGGTTTGAGAAGAGGTTTGTGGGTGGGGCCTAATGCTGCTTCATATAAGGGACGAGTACGTAGGGAAAAGGAAGGAACCCAGGAAGGCAAAAAGCTAGCCATTCCTAGGAATGATAAAATCTCTTCCTTTGTAGAAGGAACAGTTAGAGACTGAATCAGATTCTTTCTATCTAAGGTAATAGCCTTGTGGGTTGGGGTAATTGTTAGTCCCATGACATGAGGAGTGGACAGTTGGACTTTAGAAGGTGAGACCCTGTAGCCCCAACTGGAAAGGAAATTTAGAAGAGCAGCTGTGTCAGCTTGGCTAATTTCTAGAGAGGGACTACAGAGAAGAACATCATCTATATAAAGTACAATCTTAGATCTAGGGAGAGATAAAGAGAGTAAGTCAGAAGCCATAGCCTGCCCAAACAGATATAGGCTGTCCCGGAATCCCTGAGGTAAAACAGTCTAGGTAAGTTGGGTAGAAAAGTGGATGTCAGGATCTGTCCAGGTAAAGGCAAATATGTCCTATGACTGAGTATCTAGAGGGATAGAGAAAAATGCATCCTTGAAATTTAGGACTGAAAAATGAGAAGTCCCTGAGGAGATAATAAAAAGAAGTGTATAAGGATTAGCCACAACAGGATGGAGGGGAACCACTGCAGAATTAATGCATCTAATTGTCTTGAACCAGTCAATAGGTACCATTAGGTTTCTTAACTGCTAGTATAGGGGTGTTAAAGGGGGAAAAGGTAGGGCAGAGGAATTTTTTCCTTAAGAGGTCAGAAATGATAGGCTTAAGTCCCTGAGGCTCTGGAGAGAGAGAGGGTATTGAGCTTGGGTGATGTACCTGGTAGAATCCAGTAACTGGATGACAACAGGGGAAGATATTTAGCAACAGAGGGGTTCTGGATGTCCCAAACTCGGGGGTCCACCTGAGAAGCTGTTAAGGGAAATAGCAAGTTAGTGTTAGTAGGTTGACTGGCTAAAAGGAGAAGCAGAGGAACTGCTGGAGAGCTTGGGCTTTTGCAAATTGGTGGAGCAAAGGAAATAGAAGCTCCCAACTTAGCTAAAATATCCCTTCCCAATAAGGGGACAGGACATGTAGGCACTACCAAAAGGAATGGGTGAGAGGTACACCCCTAAAAATGCAACTAATTTGGGGGGGGAGGTCTGGTGAGGAAGGTAAGGTTGTCCTTGTACCCAACAATAGGAAAACACAAAGGTGAGGTAGGTTCCCAGAACTCCATCAGGACCGAGTAAGTGATCCCAGTTTCCAATAGGAAGGAGATGGGTCTTCCACATATCATAATATCTACCCGGGGCTCCCTGCTAGTGATAGGCGTGGTCGGGTCGAGAGAGCTCGGGCCCCATCAGTCCTCCATAGCCAAGCCTAGAAGGTCAGCTGAAAGGTTTTCTGGGAGCGATGTCCCTCTGTTCTGAGTGACATGAGGGCAATCAATATCACAATGTTACCTCTGATGGCATCTAGGACATGGTCCCCTTGGCTTGCTGGGGTTGGGGCAAGCCTTCGCCCAACGACCATGTTGACCACATTTGTAGCAGAGGCCAGGTGGTCCCTGAGCCTTCAAAGACCAAGAGTCTGGGGTAGTAGCTGAGGCTGGTCGAATAGACTTTGCCAGCATGTGGTATTTCTGTTTTCAGGCTTTCTTATCTCTCTCATCTTTCTCATCTCTCTCACCTTGAAGGCCAGCACCAAGACTTCTGCATGTGGAGTTAGGGGCCCCCTGTCCAATCACTTAAGTTTAGCTTTTATGTCAGGGTAGCTCTGGGGAAAAAAAAGTAGGTCATCAGAAGTTGCTTACCTTCTGGGTTTTCAAGGTCCAAATTAGTATACTACAATAAAGCCTTTGTAAGGTGTTCTAAAAACTGAGATGGGTTTTCCTATTTGTCCTGGACAACCTCTTCGAGTTTCTCAAAGTTTACTGGCTTTAAGGCTGCCTTTCTTAGACCTACCAAAAGACATGTTATAAATCTATCTCTGGCTAAGATACCACCTGTGGAATTATAATTCCATCAAGGATCCTGATCAGGAACTGCCTCAGATCCCATTGGATATGTTCTGTCTGTTTCATGAATCTGATCTGCATGCATTTTTGCCTCTTCCCAAACTTGCCTGTGTTCATCAGGAAGCAAATTGTTAGTGAGAATCATATGAACATCATGGAAAGTCAAGCTATAGGATTGAGTGATGAACTGGAACTCTGGGGGTTGAGCAGGTTTCATGGCTAAGAAAACATTGGGTGTGGAACAGGCAGAACACATGGAAGGATTATAACGAAGGTAGATAAATGGTTGAATATAGGGAATTTCTTTCACTTTTTACTTTTTCACACAGGGGTTATATACACAAAAAGGCAGGATGTGGGGAAGGGGATGACGCAGGAACATAGATGTTCAGAGGGACTATAGATATCTTCCAGGACAGAGTGTCAGCTGAGTGAAGGTTCAGGGGACAGATCACTATGACTTTGCCTATGATTCACTTGTCCTTATCTAAGTTGATAGTATCCACCAAGGCTACCTATCTACAAGGACTATGATTATTCCGACTGGAAAATTTCCACCAAAGCTGCTTGCTTACAATAGTTTATAGCCATCTGTTCCAGTATTTTTCCACAGAGACCCAAGACTTTGTGTTAGCAGGCATGTATGTCAGGCCTATGGCAGATTTTAGGCCTTCAGTGTATAAGCAGAGTTGCCCCCAACAAGTACTGAGTTTCCACCCCTAAATGAGGACCTACTGGCAACTAATTCTCCCTTAAAAGGGAGAGTTAGTCGAGTTTTAAAGTATAAGGCCCTGAGAGGATAGCCATGCTCCAGTACAAGGCTCTACACCCATGCCTATACTGCCATCACTAAGTGAACTCAGCAGGTTTCAAAAGGAATACATGAAATATTGGAGGATGGTGGTAGAGGGTGTAAGGGAGGAATTGAAGGGAAAGGAATAAAGAGTGATCCTCATCAAAGTACTTCATATGCATTCTGAAACTCTCAAACAATAGACTTAAGGACTACAGGACCATAAAGAGCCATGCAACTTTTTTTATAATTCGATATATTTACATTTCCGATGTTATTCCCTTTCCCCATTCCCCACCCCAGCAACCCCATATCTCATCCCCCCTACTGCTACTTCTATGAGAGTGTGCCCCCACCCATCCCCCAATGCGCCTGACTCTGCCCCAGAATTCACCCACATTGGGGCTTCCCGCCTTCACTGGACCAAGGACCTCCTCTCCCACCAATGCCTGACAAGGCCATGCTCCACTGCATATACAGCTGGAGCCATGGCTCACTCCATGCATGTTCCCAGGCTGGTGGTTTAGACTCTGGGAGCTCTGGTTGGTTAGTTGGTATTGTTGCTCTTTCCAGGGGGCCACAAGCCCTTTCAGCTCCATCAGTCTTCTCTCTACCTGCTCCATTGGGGACCCATAATCAGTTCAATGTGTAGCTAAGAGCATCCGCCTCTATATATGTCAGATTCTGTCAGAGCCTCTCAGGGGACAGGTATATCAGGCTCCTGTCAGCATGCACATCCTGGCATCCACAGCAGCATCTGCCTTTGGTGACTGCACATAGGATGGATACCCAGGTAGGGCAGTCTTTAGACGGCTGCTCCTCCAGTCTCTGCACCACAATTTGACTCCATATTTGCTCCTGTGAGCATTTTGTTACTCCTAAGAAGGGCAGAATGACCCATACTTTGGTCTTCCTTCTTCTTGAGCTTCGTGTGGTGTATGAGTTGTATCTTGGGTATTCTGAGCTACTGGGCTACACTTATCAGTGAGAGTATACCATGTGTGTACTTCTGTGACTGAGTTATCTCATTCAGGATGATATTTTCTAGTTCCATCAATTTACCTAAGAATTTTATGAATTCATTGTTTTTAATACAAGAGTAGTACTGCATTGTATAAATGTACCACATTTTCTGTATCCATTCCTCTGTTGAAGGACATCTGGGTTCTATCCAGCTTCTGGCTATTATAAATAAGGCTGCAATGAAAATAGTGGAGCATGTGTCCTTATTATATATTGGAGCATCTTTTGTTCCCAGGAGTGACATAACTGGATCCTCAGGTAATACTATGTACACTATGCTACGGGACTGCCAGACTGATTTCCAGAATAGTTGTGTCAGCTTGAAATCCTACCAACAATGGAGGAGTATTCCTCTTTCTCCACATCCTCACCAGCATCTCCTACACCCTGAATTTTTGAGCTTAACCATTCTAAGGTGGAATCTCAGGGTTGTTTTGATTTGCATTTCCCTGATGATTAACGATGTTGAACATTTCTTTAGGGTCTTTTCACTCATTCAAGTTTCCTCAGTTAAGAATTCTTACTTGACCTCTGTCCCCATCTTTAATAGGGTTATTGGATTGTCTGATTTCTAATTTCTTGAGTTCTTTGTATATTTTTATATTAGTCCTCTATCAGATGTAGGATTGGTAAAGATCTTTTCACAGTCTGTTAGTTGCTGTTTTGTCCTATTCAAAGTGTCCTTTGGTTCTTTTGGTCTGGGCCTAAGCACTGAACAGATCTCGGGCAGCTGCTCTGCACCCAATCTCACACAACCCAGAGGAAGCTGGCCTCCCCGGAACTCTAACCTGGGCAGTATCTTAGGTAAGGAAACAACAACTCTCCCCCAACAGGGAGTAACTGGGACCCCCTAGGACCCAGGAATTCACTCCTGGCCTGGAGCACTGGTACTTTCTGGTCTGAGTCCAAGCACTGAGCACATCTTCTGCCGTAGCTGTAACCTCAGTAGTAACTCTCACCAAACACAGTTCTGAAACAACCGAGATAATAGGAAAGACAGACTCCAGTAATAGACAGGGCAAGTAGCACTAAGGTGATCCAGATGGCAAAAGGCAAGCACAAGAACATAAGCACCAGCAACACAGGTTACATGACATCATTAGAACCTAGTTCTCCCACACTAGAAAGTGCTGAATTCCCCATATCACCAGGAAAGCAAGATTCAGATTTAAAATCACTTCTAATGACGGTGATAGAGGACTTTAAGAAAGACATGAATAACACTCTCAAACAATTTGAGGAGAACACAGGTAAACAGGTAGAAGCCCTTAAAGAGAAGACAGAAAAATCCCTTAAAGAATTACAAGAGAACACAACCAAACAGGTGAAGGAATTGAACAAATCCATCCAGGACATGAAAATGGAAATAGAAACAATAAAGAAATCACAAAGGGAGACTTCTCTGGAGATAGAAAACCTAGGAAAGAAATCAGGAGTCACAGACGCAAGCATCACCAACAGAATACAAGAGATAGAAGAGAGAATCTCAGGTGCAGAAGATACCATAGAAAATATTGACACAACTGTCAATGAAAACGCAAAATGCAAAAAATTCTCAACACAAAACATCCAGGAAATCCAGGACACAATGAGAAGACCAAACCTAAGGATAATAGGTATAGAAGAGAGTGAAGATTCCCAACTTAAAGGGCCAATAAATATCTTCAACAAAATTATAGAAGAAAACTTCCTTAATCTAAGGAATGAGATGCCCATAATCATACAAGAAGCCTACAAAATGCCAAATAGAATAGACCAGAAAAAAAATACCTCCCATCACAAAATAATCAAAACACCAAATGTACAAAATGAAGAAAGAATATTAAAAGTAGTAAGGGAGAAAGGCCAAGTAACCAATAAAGGCAGACCTTTCAGAATTATACCAGACTTCTCACCAGATACTATAAAAGCAAGAAGATCCTGGACAGATGTCATACAGACCCTAAGAGAACGCAAATGTCAGCCCAGGCTACTATTCCTAGCAAAACTCTCAGTCAGCATAGATGGAAAAACCAAGATATTCCATGACAAAACCAAATTTATACAATATCTTTCCACAAACCCAGCATTACAGAGGATATTAACAGGAAAGCTCCAATACAAAGAGTGAAATTATACCCTAGAAAGAGCAAGAAAGTAATCCTCTTCCAACAAATCCAAAAGAAGGTAGACACAAAAAGATAGTTTGGATTCCCTAGTGTTGGGGAATTTGAGAGCAGGGAGGTGGGAATGGGAGGATGGTGGGAGCCCTTGCTCATAGAAACTCCCAGAACTATATGGATTAGATATGATAGAGACAGGCTGCCAGAAGACTAGATTCCAGAATTCAAACAAAAAATATCTTGATACTAAAATTTGCTTTGAGAATTGTATACTACATAATACACAGCCTTGGTGTATCTCCTCATCAAGCAAGCTGAGCAGACATGCTTGAACCTCTCATATCCTGGAATCTCAGCTGAATGCAGTGAAGACACAGACATCAGAGGCTTATCAATTTACTCTTCCCCTGCGCCTCCTCTAATATCTCAATGCCAGTAATCAGCTTGAAGAAGTTAATGAATAGTTGGCACCCCTATTCCCTGGGCTTGGGGACTGAGGTGGTTAATATTGGGCTATCTTTCTAGAGAAAAGTAGTGGGTTTGTTGGAACAAGGAGGAATAACTAGGATTTATTGCATAGCCATAACTATTAGTAGAAATCTGTATAATTGTTATTAAGCTGAAGTTATAATTTCTTAAATAGTACAAAATTTACTCTAATTTCAAATTTAAGGTTTTCATTGGTACGAGTTTCTTATTGATATAAAAGTGAGATTAATATTGTTACTCTCATAGGCATCGTGCCTGTATAACACATTTAGGAATACAAGGCTTGGACCCAATCTTTCCTTAACTTTTTTAACTGATTTGAGATGGTTAGCCTGTGAGTTAAGAGTCTATAACAAATTCATGGCTCTGAGTTTACTGTTAGGGTGTTTTCTATATTTTATTTAGAAATAACTAAGAGGAGTTAACAGACAACAGTCCAGATTGCCTTACATGGATAGTTGGTTTTTGAAAGTCAGAAGTTCACAGAATTGAAGTTACAAACATTTCTGTATTAAGGTTCATTTTGATTAGAGACCTGTCTGCTCCTGACAGCTTCCTGTCTTGAATTCTAAGAAGAAATTGAGCATCTTTGGAGTTACTCCAGTTATGGTGAGACAGTCATTAGGCAAGAATTGCCTCTTTTCATATACAGACAAATTACTGTCCTGAAAAGAACACACTTGGGAAATAGTCAACTGACTATATCTGCCAAGACAGAGTAATCAGTCCTTAACAATTCTGCATCACTAGGTCTGTCAGATGATCCCAAGCCAGAAGGCTGAAGATCGGATACTCCAACATTTTGTAGTATAGGGACTGTGCAGGTGTTCAGCAGTCTCTATAAATTGGCTAAGTTTTAGAAGCTATGCTTTATGCTTCCCATAATTTCAGTTAACTCAGTCATTCTGGATTTCTGACAGAGTTGAAGAGTTATAGTCTCATAGCCAATCCCAGATATTTACTTTGAGAGAAAAGATTTGAGAGGATGTTTTTCAGCTGACATTCATCCTAAAGCCAAGAAAATGCCAGGTTCAAAACTAAGTATTTTAGTTAGGACAGATGACAGAGGTTCTGGTTAGTCAAAAAAATGATGGACTGGGTATTAGCTCTATCTTGTACCTTACTGACACAAATTGGTATAGTTATGCTCTAATTCCATTTTTACAGAAAATCATGGTTTGGAATGATTACAAGTCTACAGGCATTGAAGATACAGTAGAAAAAAATAGATCCATCAGTCAAAAAAGGTTAAATTTAAAAGGTACTGACACAAAACTTCCATGAAATCTGGGACACCATGAAGAGACCAAACCTAACAATAATAGGATAGAGGAATGAGAAGAATCCCAGGTCAATGACCCAGAAAATATTTTCAAGAAAATCATAGAAGAAAATACTACTAATTTTAAGAAGAACATGCCTATAAAAGTACAAGAAGCTGACAGAACACCAAAAACATTGAACCAGAGGAAAAAATATCCTCCCCAAACAGTAATCAGCATTCTAAACATATAGAACTGTCAGAAGCCATCTAGGATAGGCTAAAGCTAGTAGGAAGCTCCACTTCCTGGAGGTGGCACACTGATTTTGCATACTCTGTGATGGCAAGGTTCCAAAGAGACTTCATCTCAGGATTGTTTCTTGCATCTGATATGCCTTTCATGTCATTATTAAATTAATATAATAATTCCTGGGCATTAACCCACCTAGTTGATCATATTTCCTGAAGATAACATAAAGATGAGCTTTCAAGAATTAATGTTGCTTAGATAAATTAATGATTCTATACAATTCCTGATTTGATTCAAATAATCTTTGGAAGAAAGTTTTAAGAGATGGTCTTAGATGTTTTGCTAAAAAGATATAATAAAGTTAATATTAAGTATAGAATGTGCCCGCTCCTTAGATAGTAAGTAAAGGCTGTATAATAAGAAACACAATGAGCTTTCATCATTACACTAAAAGGTGAAATAGGCTTGGGACAAATTTGTATTCAGAGAGTACAAAAGATAAAGCCACAGGTGTGCACTAGGATAAGGTAATACCTTATCCTAGGAAGGAAGCTGTTGCTTTGAACTTATAATGAGCATATTAGAATGAAACACTTCTTTAAACTTACTATCAACATCTTTCTGTAACTTCCATTTTATATAACATTTTATCTAAGAGATAATTTTCTGAAGAATTTTCATCTAAGAATGTATAAAAGGGCCAGACAAAAGAAATAAGATTGTTGGTTAAATGGTTTGACCTGGAGACCTCTGCTCCATCCATCCATAGACCCATAAATCCATCCACCCATCCAAGCATATATGTCTGTTTGTCTGTGCATATGAGTGTAGGTATATATGTACGTAAGCATGCACGAACACTTGTGAAGTATATGAGACAGGTGTTTAGGCCCAATAAAAACAGAATGTGTTCATGCATAAATAAGAATGTGAATGAGAATGTAAATGTACGTATGAAATGGATATGGGTCTGTGCATATTTGCCTTTATAAAGCATCTTAATTATTTTCCTTTCCTTCCTCTCTGGTTCACAAAGAGTTAAGCAGCCTGGCCAGAGTGGCTTCTGGCTGTCTGGACAGAAAAGAGAGTGATAGCAATAAATTTTATACTTAATTCCCCACTGATAGGCAACAGGTGTTAATCATCCAAGCCAGTAGTTGTAACCATAAAATAAATAAGAAAGTTTTTAGATTTTTTTAGAAGTTATCAGCAAGCATTCAGAATAGTTAGAGAGCTAGAAAACCAGAGACCATCAGTCTTTAAAGCTACATCTCAAGCATTCAGTCTTTAAAACTACACCCAAATCTACATCCCACTTCAAACCATTCCAGGCCAGACTGATTCCAAGCACAAAACAAAGAAAGAATATTAAAGTCTTCAATGGAAAAACACCAAAGCAAATCTATAAGAATTCCACCTGATTTTCTATTAAGATTTTAAAAGCCATAAGTGCCTGGGAAGATTGCTGCAGATTCTAAGAGACTACAGATGCCAGCCCAGACATTTCAGTTGTCAAAAATGGAGAAAATAACATATTCCATGATAAAGCCAAATTTAAACAATATCTATCTACAAATCCAGCCCCACTGAAAGTGATAGAATGAAAATTCCAACATAAAGAGGTTAACTACAACCATGAAAACACAGGAAACAAATAGTCTCACACCAGTGAAATCAAAAGAAGGGAAACAAACACAGATAAACACATGCCTCCACCACCACATTAAACAACAGCAGCAAAAACAAAATAACAGGATCAACAAGTGTTGTTCACCGATATCTCTCAATGCCAATGTTTTCAGCTCTTAAAAAAAAGATATAAATTAACAAAATGGAAGCAAAAATAAGATCCATCCTTCTATTACATCCAAGAAACACACCTCAACATCAAGGATAACAATTACCTCAGGATAAAGGGTTGGAAAAAGATATCCCAAGTATATGGACCTAAGAAGCAAGGTGGTATAGGCATTTTTCATATCTAAAAAATACACTTCAAACCAAAACTAAGCAAAAAGACATAGAGAAGACTACATACTCATAAAAGGAAATCAAAAAATGACATTTAACTTTTTTGTTTGTTAGTTGGTTTGGTTTGGTTTTAATTTTTATTTGATTGTTTTGTTAAGTGATTGATTGGTTGGTTGGTTAATTGATTAGTTGGTTGGTTGGTTGGTTGGTTGGTTGGTTGGTTGGTTGGTTGGCGTTTGGTTGTTGTTTGTTTGTTTGTTTTCTTTTTCAAGACAGGGTTTCTCTATGTAACATCCCTAGGTGTTCTGGAACTTGCTTTGTAAAACAAGCTGGCCTTAAATTCACAGAGCTCTGCCTGTTTCTACCTGCTGAGTGCTAGGACTGAATGCATTTGCCATCACTCCTGTATAACATTTCAATTATTAACACCTAGTCCCCAAACACAAAGGCACTCAAGTTTGAAAAAGAAACACTACTGCAGCTTAAATCATATATTAACCCTAACAGTGATAGTAAAAGACTTCAGTACCCTATACTTACCATTGGACAACTCATCTTTAAACAGAGGAATACTGGAGCTAAGACATTATAAAACAAATAGACATAACATATACATACCAAATCTTTGACACACACAAAAAAGAATATATCTTCTTCTCTGTACATCATGTGACCTTCTCCAAAATTGACCACAAACTTAGACACAAAGCAAGTATCAACATAAACAAGGAAATTGACATAACTCCCTACACCCTATCAGATGAACACAGAATAAAGATGGATATTACCAACAGAAACAAAAGAAAATTTACAAATGCATGGAAATTGATCAACCCTTTATTGAATGAAAAGTGAGCCAACACAGAAATAAAGAAATAAATTAAAGACTTTCTAGAATTCAATTAAAATGAGTAGATGAGATATCCAAAATTATGGGACACAACAAAACAGGTGCTAAAAGGAAACTTCATAGCACTAAGTACCTACATTTTAAAAAGATGGAAATATTTCACACTACCAATTTATTTATTTATTTATTTATTTATTTATTTATTTTATTTTTTTTTTTTTTTGGTTTTTCGAGACAGGGTTTCTCTGTGTAGCCCGGGCTGTCCTGGAACTCACTCTGTAGACCAGGCTGGCCTCGAACTCAGAAATCCGCCTGCCTCTGCCTCCCAAGTGCTGGGATTAAAGGCGTGCGCCACCACCGCCCGGCGACACTACCAATTTATAACATACATGAAAACTCTAGAAGAAAAAGAAGTAAGCACATCCAAGAGTACTAGACAACATGAAATAATCAGACTGAGGGCTGAAATCAATAAAAGAGAAACAAAGAGAACAATACAAAGAATCAATGAAACAAAGAGTTGGTTCTTTGAGAAAATAAACAAGATAGACAAACCTTTATTCAACCTATTTAATAGACACAGAGAATATTTAAATTAACAAAATCAGAAGCAAAAGGGGAAATATAACAGCCAACAAGGAAATCCAGAGAATCATAATCTTTAAAACCCTGTACTTTGATGGGGAGACACCCAGGAAGTCCCTGACCCACCCAGAGAAGGGAAGGGGCATGGGGGAAGGATTGTGGGAGGGGCAGAAAGGGAAGGACAATGTGTGGGATGTAAAGTGAATAAGTAAAAAATTAAACTTTAAAAAAAAATCCTGTACTCCAGAAAATTGAAAAAATCTAATGAAATGGATGGTTTCCTTGATTGGTGCTCCTTATCAAAGTTAAATCAAGATCAGAAAATCAATTTAAATAGATTTACAATCACTAATAAAATAAAAGCAGTCATTAAAAGCTCCACCAAAAAAAAAAAAAAAAAAAAAAAAAAACCACAACCCTGGGAACAGGTGGTTTTAGTGCAAAATTCAACCAAACTTTCAAAGAAAGTTAAAGCCAATACTCCTCAAATTATTTCACAAAATAGAAAACAAGGAATATTATCACATTTATTTTATGAAGCCTCAATCACTCTGATACTCAAACCACATACTCAATGAAGAAAGGGAATTACACACCAATTTCCATTGTGAACACAGATGTAACATACTTAATAAAATACCACCAAACCAAATCTTAGAACACATCAAAAAGATCATCCACTACAATCAAGTAGGATTCATGCCAGAAAGGCAGGGATAGTTCAACATATAATAATCAGTAAATGAAATCCTGTTCACATGTATGTGCACAGATTAGAACTATTCACCTGTGGCATTGTTCATGTAGAATGTATTCCACCCAGTAATGTACAACCTCTGCCTAAATCAAGAATGAATTTTAGATTATAGTTTGTCTTCTGTCTTAACAGTTTTGAATTCTGTCCTAACAGTATATAACATTCATTATATCCACCAAGACCATTTTTATAGTGCTATAAAAATGTATTCATATTTGTTGCTACTTAATAAATAATTACTTAAAAGTTACCAGTTCAAGTATGTAAATTTTCTTCTTATGACTTAAATTTTAGATGTCTCTTGACAGGACTTTGTGGTGAGAAAATGGATAATCTAAAAATGGTAAGGTTTCAACTGAGTTAACAATGCATTTTCTTTTCCTTTTCTGTCTTTTCTTTCTTTTTCTTCTCCTTCTACTCTTCTTCCATTGTTGTTGGTTTGTTGTTGTTGTTGTTGTTGTTGTTGTTACTCACCAAGGATCACCAAGAAAATAATTACAAAAGGAAATACTACTTAAATAACTCAATTCATCCTCCTGGGATCCTCATATTTCTACCAAATCACAGTTCTGCTCTTGGTTATATTTCTGCACCTAGAACATGTACCTCATTGTTTTAATATGAATGAATTCCTACCTCCACACATCCATATATTTCTTCCTAGGAATCTGTCCTTAATAGACCTCTACTATATAACCTCAATGGACTGTAAGATGTCACACCCATCTACAACACCAGATCCAAAGGATCCAGTACCTTCTTCTGGCCTCCAAAGGTATGTATATGGTGCATATGCACACATACAGGAAAAATTCATACGCATAAAATATGTAAATTTTTAAGTCATGTAGAAAGGAAAGTCACTTCTTGGCCATGACTCTTGTCATTTATTCATGTTATTAGTTTATATCCCTAGAGTAAGTTCTATTTATCAAGCACCATGTAAAGACTTTCTTATTCACATCTTATTTAATGACCTCAATACTCTTTGAGGCAGAAGTCATTTATATTAGCATTACAAATGAATATGCTGATGTTTAAGAGAAAAAGCAATTTCATATTCATTTTTCATTGATAAGATAGCACAGTAAAAATTTGATCAAAAACATCTCAGTTGATAATTTTTGTTCCTAACAAACATGCTTTTTAAAATTAGTTCATATATTTTTTATTCACATTATAGTTTAGCACAAGTCTTAGTCTCTACATAGTCAACTAACCTGAGTCCATAAGGGTTCACAGACAATGAACAACAAACCAAAGAGTGTTCAGAGACCAGACCGAAACCCCACACACATTTGTAGCAGATGTGCAGCTTGATCTTTCATGTGGGTCCCCTAATAATTGGAGCACAGGCTGTCTCTGTCTCTGTTGCCTGCCATTGGATTCCATTTTCCTAACAGGACTGCCTGGATGGGTCTCAGTGGGAGAGGAGATGCTTAATCCTGCTAGACTAAATGCCCAGAGCAAGGTGGTACTCAAGAGGATTCTTCCTCTTCTCTGAGGAAAAGGGTAGGGGGTAATGGGGTGAGAGACTTGTAATGTCTGGACTTGGAGGTGGTAGCTGTGATTAAGGATATAATATGAAGAAAAGTAAATTATGAAAAAATTCTTACTAGATTAATGGTAGGGCAGCAGACCTTATGGCACCCGGTGACATGGGGGATGGAACCAACTCCTGCTGTCGTCTTCTGAAGTATACTGTACTGTAGCTCTCTTTAATCTTTACTCTGTATTCCTGAAACATTGTGGACCCAAACTACACCAATACACATATAAACAGAACTGAATGGACACAATGGGGAATGCAAAAAGAAAATGAAGGAAGACGTGCTTGTGGGGTAAATTCTGAGTGGAATTTGAGGGAGAACCAGTGGTTGGCATGGTCAAAATTTATTATGTGTATGAATTAAACTCTCACATAATGGTAAAGTTTGTTGTATATATGTCTGAAACTCTTAAATTATGATAAGGAAGCACATATGGGAATTCTTGGAGGGAAGAACTGGAGAGAGAAATTATGTAATTATGTTATAATCTCACAAATAAAAATATCTAATTAATCTGTAAAGATAACATGAAATATAATGACAGAGTTACTAACAGTTTTGTCAAATCTAAGCAGCATGGTAAATCAGTGGCCATTGTTGTTTACACATCATGGTAATCATGGTACTGCTTTGAACCAGAGACTTATGTTTGAATTGAGATGACTGGCCAGAAATGATAACTCTTTTGCCTAATTATCTGTAGTCTCTCCTGGTACTTTCAGCTCCCTAAATGTTGTAGGAATTTTCTTGGAAACTTATACACATACAATGACCCAAATACAGACAGAACGAACACATGAAAAAATGATTCCATACAACTCCAGCTTTGTGAACCAATTATTTTATTAGAGTTACCAAACCAAGAATGACTCAAGCAGCATCATCAACAATGATTCCCTTTCTCCAGCATATTTGACTAACAAGAAATTGACCTCCTTGGGGGTTCCAGCCCCTAAAGTCATACACTTCCTTTGTTTCTCAGGGAAAAACAAACCAAAAACATGTGGTCTTATATGCAACTGGGGGGGAAAGACTGGTGCATATTATCTCAGGCAAGGGTGCTATGATGCCCGGTTTCAAGAAGGGAGTTTGTTCACATGAATTTGTTTGTGACATAGTCTCACTCTGTAACCCAGGCTGGAATGACACTTTGTAGCCCAGGTTGCCTTAAAGCCCATGGAAATTCCCTGCCTTATTAAAGCTGTAATTATAGGTATAAACCACTACTCTTGGCTCTACAGATAATATTAATATTCTATAATTTTCATTTCCATAGACATGCTTATCTCGGTACTACTATAAATATTAAGTTCCCATGGCTGTGAACCTATGCATTCTGTAGGGTAATTCTGCTTCATGATGGTAAAACTCATGTCTACCTGGAGAAAACAGTTCCACTGAAATACTGAGAGATATCACCTGGAAGTCTTAGTTATTCTACTGCCACCATTATATCACTCTCTTAAAACCACACAATACTAAAACACAAAATACTGAACATGATTAGACAATAACAAAGAATATGCCAGTACATCATGTGTTGTTACTCTCGGTTTGAAATAAATTCACACAAGTCTTCTCAAACCAAAATTAATCAGGTACTTGAAATATCAAAATACGTTTTTGGAGTGTTCTGATTGGCTCTATCAATCCCAGGTAAACTTTTTGGTTGTAATGTAGAAGAGGAAGAGAGATCAGATCCCACCATCTCATATCTGGCTATTGGCCCACAAGATACTGCAAAAGGTCATGACTTTTCAAGATTCCAAAAATCAAACTACTAGAACATGAAGGAAATGATGCTCAAGGAACCATGACTTCCTCATGATTTTTTCTTCATTATTTAAGCTCCCAATTTGTGTTTGACTTAAATGTTATTAAATGACTAGGTAGTGATTTTTTTTTTTACATAATCAAGCTGTTTCTGATTAGTCTTCCTAAAAGGAAAAAGAAAGCCAATGTATGGCTTTGATTCTTTCAAACAAGAACTTTTCATATTATTGTCCACACTGGTCAGGATCACAGAATAATCAATGGTGATGGCCCAGGCTTTAGTACACTACACCTTGATACTGATGACACAGAATTAGTCAAATCTGAGGTCAGGAATTTGATCAGGAATCTTCTCTATAGGCATTCATTCCTTGTAATTTAACAGTTTTCTGGCTTACACAAGTTTCTCAACTTGATATTTTTAAAATACCTATAGATAGAAAAATTAATGTGGAAATAGACCATTTGTAACATGGAAATTAGGATGCTACTAGTTCTAGAGATAATGCATTTCAAATGCACCAAATCAATTGTTGGTGTATATTGGCATATCGTCTGTTTTCAAAATTGTTTTCATCTGACATGTCGTAGACTTTGTAGTATTTCATTCATGTGCACACGATGGCAGGTAATAGTAATTCTGACATGGCATTGTGGTGAAATCTTCTCATCTCTAACTTTAGCTGCAGATCGTTTTTTTCCGGAACCTATTCATGGCATCTTTGATGTCTTTGTTTCTCAGAGTATATATCAAAGGGTTGAACATTGGAATCATCACAGTATAGAAGAGAGATGCAAATCTGTCAAAGCTAGAAGATCCACCAGAGATGGAACTCAAATAAACAAAGATACCAGAACTGTAGAAGAGAGAAACAGCTGTCAGGTGAGAAGCACAGGTGTTGAAGGCCTTGGACCTGCCCTTAGCTGAAGTGATCTTCAATATGGACGAGACTATATAGCCATAAGATACCATGATGGCTAAGGCATTTGAAAAGCCAAAAAACATTGTTAATATGAGAAGTAGTACATGTGCAAAGAAAGTGTCATTGCAGGATATATTTAACATCTGGGGCATGTCACAAAAGAAATGTCTAATGACATTTGGTCCACAGAAGTGGAGCTGCAGCAAGCCACACACCAGAGATACAGAACCTATAAGTCCTCCTGTATAGCTTCCCATCACCATCCGAGTACAGAGACTGGGTGACATGATTGATGAGTAAAGAAGAGGTTACAAATGGCAGCATACCTGTCATAGGCCATGGCTGTCATGAGGCAAGATTCACTCAGTCCCGTAGTGCAAAACATAAAGTATTGAACTATGCATCCCACAAAGCTGATAGTTTGCTTTTCCTGGAATAGGTTAGAAAGCATCTTTGGGACTGTAGAGGTGATATAGCAGAAGTCTATGAAGGATAGATTACTGAGGAAGAAATACATAGGTGTGTGGAGGCAGGAGTCCATCCTTATTAAAACAATAAGGGAGAAGTTCCAGATCAGTGCTGTAATATACAGGATGAGGAATGTAACAAAGAGCAGTCCTGTGATTTGGGGGAAATCAGAGAATCCCAGGAGGATAAACTGGGTTATTCTGGTAATATTTCTTCCCCCAATCATTACCTCTGTGCTTGTTCTGCTAAAATCAAAAGGGAAATAAGACAATGCATTGCTGACTCAAGTGACTTTAGAGCATCACATTAAAGAGAGACATTTAAACTTTAGTAACTATTTCCTTGATACAATGCCTAAGAAAAAATGTGATCACACACAAGAACATATACAAACATAAATAAGCTCATACATACATACATACATACACACACACACACACACACACACACACACTCAAGTATACATGCACACACACACACACACACTTACCCTGACTTGGATTATCCTGTTGTGATTTGTAAATCTGACACACTGTTGTGTAACAGAAGTATATGTTCTTGGTAAAGACAATCATTCTTTTCTATGAAAGTGTCAAATACAGAACCCCAAAATAAATTTTACAATTTCTTCTCCTGACATTGCTTTAACACAACAGCATCCCCAAACTGCCCTGGATAAAAGTGTCCTGATTTGTAATTCTGACATATTTTGAGGGTGCAAATGATGAGTCTCAGTATATGTTGACACTTGGCAAGAAAGCAAGTGTACTGTTAATATTGATAGCTCATATTCTCACAATGACAGACATGCATCAAAAGAATAAATAGACACTACAAAAACAAATGTGTTGATAAGAATTTTTAAATGACAAGGTTAGTAATTTAGATTACTGTGGAATACCTCTACCAATAGAATCTGAGGTCTAACTCACTTAGGAAAAATATTATATTGATACACTTGGGATAAAGTGTAACTTCCAAACAGAAATTATAAAGTAAAAACATGAAAATAAATAGAAAACCTGGTTAAGACAAAAAAAATAAAAGTGCAATTAAAATGTGTGCTAATAGTCACAAAATATATGAAGACAGTACAGCAATAGCTTCTGTTGAACTATATATTCTTAATCAGCAAGGGACAGGCACCACAGCACTGATAAGTGCAAAAACCACTCTCCTAATCTTGTATGACTTTGCTTGTATAATTACTGTCGTGTATGTGGTCAATGTCTCTCTATGTTTGTCTCATTCTCTATTTTTTTCTATTTCACACACATATTCAGAGATTAATAGACAGCCATACAAGTACACACACAAACATATGCATATAAATATACAATCATACACATTGTCTGAAGCATTTCCCAAGTTCCTCTAGAACTCTGCAAAAGACTGAATGACATAAAGGACATAACACAGCTAAACTCCAATAATGTTAGCAATTATTCTTGCTGTCCTCAACTCCCTCTGTAAAATGCAGTTAATAGTAGGACAAAAATGAGATAGCAAGGACCCTTTGACAAACTAGATCCTACAAACATTGTCTGAACCAGGTTTCAATGATGGTATTAAGAAATAGTTATTAGAATATCGATTTTTGACTCATATCATTTTTCTAACTCCCACTCATACTGCAGAATGGTGTTGCTGTGTTTGTTTTCCTTCACCAAGTGCCGTCTAGAAGACAGTGCTGAGGATGAGGGACTGAAGGAGGCTTTCTCCTTAGTGCTAAGTTTTGAACTCAAAATATTAGTTTTGTTGAATTGTCATGATGGTTTTATGAACTTGGACATCTTTCTGTATATTGTACACTGAACAATGTTGTTCCTCAGGTCATCCAACGTGAGATAACTTTAACAGAAACATTTTAAACTCTCCTGGGTAACATTTTTAACATCAATTTACTTGATCAGTTTAATAATTATAAGTGAAACACCCAAGGTGGTTGAAATTTATGTCACCATCTCACATGTGAGATGGGCAGGCACACTTAGGTATATTCTATGTAGCCCAGTATTCCTAAGAAAGACTGAAAAGTTATGTAATGTTATTCTTA
The DNA here is from genome assembly GCA_021653895.1 of Mastomys natalensis. NCBI lineage: Eukaryota > Metazoa > Chordata > Mammalia > Rodentia > Muridae > Mastomys > Mastomys natalensis. The sequence goes on along the minus strand of JAJTUV010001363.1, from coordinate 625,844 downwards.
CTCTTAGTATTTTTCCAGAGTAATTTGTTGAAATGTTGGAAAATGGAGAGAACATATTCACTTTTTTAATAAGTGTAGTGGGTGTTCAGCATCTCCTAAAACAGTAGAAAAGCTGTTAAAGATTCAGTGGAGTGGGTATAGCTTATCAGTGCTGATCCAAAAAGAACATGCCGAGTTCAGTAAAATGTGCTGAGAATAAGTTAAATGCAGGTTGCTGAGTGAGGATAATGTGAGTAAGAGAAACGTGAAGGACACTAGATCAGCACTACCTGTGACTGGAGTGAACACTTGTACCACCACTAAGTGTGTCTGGAGTGAGCACTTAGACTAGCATTACCTGTGCCTGGAGTGGATACTTAGACCAGTACTAAGTGTGACTAGAGTGGGTATCTCTCATGTCTGTACAGCTAAAGCTGATGTCTCTGGGGCCATCAAAGATGACAATAGAGAGCAATTTGAAGATTGTGAACAGTCTAGTGGAACTGTGCTTGAGTACTCTGTCATAAGACTTGGTTTGTCAACTGACAAGCATAAACCAAAGCTGTACATCTGAATAGAACATAATGCCTATTATTTCAGAGACATTACCCTGGTGAGCAAAGATGCAGAAGAGTTCCAGGGAAGGAAATAGTTGAGATAAGTAGACAAGCAGGCCTGACATTAGCAAATCTGAAACTCAGCTAGTTCTTATTGTAGATTCAGACCTCAACTTCTGACTTTTAGCATCACCTAGGCATTACAGATAATGTAATGTGGCCCCAGCTGACCTGATTAGCCCCATTTTAATACATAGAAGATGGAAAGAAATAGAATCCAGGTACAATACATACTTAAGAGTGCAAACTGACCTCTCACCCCAGACATTGATCTGAAAATTTAAAAATAGGATATATTCTTTCTCTGGACAGAAGATCTTTTGGGTAAGTGCAAAGGGAAACTGAGGGAAAAATGCAGGATATGCAAGTTAGGAGAGGGGTTAGGACAAAAATTAGGGAGACTACTCCCCATAAATCTTATTAAACTATGAGTCATCCTGTGAAAATGAAGGAACTGTAGATAGCTGATTCTACCTGCAAGTCTTACCCTCTGACCTTCATCCAGACACTGCAGGAAGACAGAGTTCTTCCCAAATGTTGAAACTGCCAAAATTTCAAGTAATTTTCCAGGAGGGGCACTAGTATATTCCTAATGGATGCTTTTGGCCATTAACCTGGCTGTCTGCTCACACCATGTGAGACAGCAACACTGGGGAATTCTCTAAATATTCCTTTGAGAGACAAAGTGAAAAAGAAAGGCCAATTAGAGAAAATATATGGCAGACACTTGTTCTCTGGCATCATGGTTGTCATGGTGATTTTCCTAATATTAAAGACACAGTTTGCCATGTGCATCACTTCCTAACTTCCCTTGTGATCCTTTTATGATACCAAATCATAATATGACTATCCTTGGAGGCACTAGTCTGCAAAGGACATAGGTGTATTCTAGTCCAAAAAACTTAATTTCTAGGTGAAAAACTTGAAATAAGAGATGTTAAAGGATTTTCACAAAATACAATAACAAGCTGGTAATATCGCTTGACATCAATAAATGTATATCCATACAACATAGAAATCACTTTATTTTATATAAATATGTATACAAAGTTTCTCAAATATCTATTTGGAATCAATAATACAGAAGTTCTAACAGACCTGTAGAGTATAATATCCATAAGTGAATAAGTCAAGGCACCATGTTGTCTACCAGTTTATGACAAAAAACTGAAATTCAGTAAATGAACTACTTATCCTGATCAAAACCTTGGGTCTTAGTATCATAAAATAAAATTTAAGTTGAGACTGCAGAGATTCTTCATTCAATGAGACTATTTTTATCAAGTTTATGCACTTATCTTCTGGTTCCACATTGTAGGTAGAGAGTTGACTCTCAAAAGTAGCCATATCCTACACACACAAATACATAAACAAATAAAAACACACACACACAAACACACAAGTAAATACAACTTTTTAAATGTGGATGATAGAATTCTGGCTTTGTCACTTACTGGTTTCTGTCTTTGTATACGTTACTCTAAACCACAGTATTTCCATCTATTAAATGTCAATAACAGTAATAGGTAAGACATTTCAATACTCTAAAGATAATTATGTTAGATAAAGATTATAAAAACTATAAATTTCATAGTTTTATTAGACCTTCTCTTTATTAATGGAATTTACACCTGTGATTTAGAAATCTAACATTTCCTGTAAGTCAAATCCATCAGAAAAAATCTTTCATTAAGTAAATTGTGCAGGCAACAGACAGTGAATGATTACAGCAAAATAGTGTCTTCTAGACATAGCACAGCAATTGCATACAGGAACTCACAGGAAACTATGACTTTAGGCCAATACCTCCAGCAGATCATTCCAGGCAATCCCTATCATGTACTGGGAGACAGCAATGAGTTCCTGAAGTGGAAATTTCTGGTTTCTTTGGAGACTCAGTAGTGTCATATGGCGTTTTCTGGAAACTATCTTATGAGAGGATGTTTTTGTTGGAACAGACATGCAGACACATAAGACGGTGTTTTGTTGAGAACAGATACATGATGTTTTTCTGGAAGCTACCTGGAAAAAGGTTATGTGGTGTTTCCCTAGAGTGGACACTTGCGAGAACAGATGATGTTTGGAAAGGGTATAAATATAACCCAACAGACAGTGGACAATACTGTGTGGTATTGGTTCACCTTGCCACTTTTTGTTGGTCTTCATTGGGCTTTGCTGATGCTGATCTTACTGATGATGCTGTATGGAATTGGTTCGCCTTGCCACTCTTTGCTGGTCATCCTTTGTCATTACTTCATAGAAATAAACACACCAAAGAACTCATGGTGGTATTCCAATGGCTTCTTGCCACTTCCACATACTCAGGCTGACTGGCAGAGCCTGATTCATAAATGATATTTGCAAGTGGATTGAGTACTACTGCTGATTCATGTGAACTAAACTGCTGATATTCTGACAATATCAGAATCAGTGAGATTAGTGAGATTAGATTCACTTCAAAGAACTATTTCTAAACAGGTCCACATTTTCCTTTGCCCTATTAATCTTTCCTTTCTACTACCTCTGGTGTGTGATGGGCTAGAAAGGAGGTTGAAGCATTTAAGTACCCTTATTAAACAAGGTTTTGAAAAACATAAGTCTACAAGTTCCCACCTCTAGATAAGAACCTACTGGCAACTGATTCTCCCTAGAAAGGGAGAATTATTGACTTCTCAAGTATGGAGCTCCTCAGAGACTACCCGTGCTCTAATAGGTGGCTTGACACCTACTAGATGCCAACACTGGCATCACAAACTGGACTCAGCCAGTTGAAAAAGGAATACATGAAATATAGATGGACAGTGGTGAATGGAGAAATGGATGAATTCGAAGGGAAGAAATGAAGAGTGATCCTCATCAAAATACATTATATATTATGAAATTCTCAAACAATTGACTTAAGTACCTGAGGACCATAGAGAGCCATGCACCTCACTCAGGTAACATCACCCACCCCACAGGCCTCAGTCACCCAGGGAGCTAATTCATGATGCCCTGATCATCTCCCATAGATTTCTGAGAATTTACCTCAAGATCCTGCTAATTCTACAAAGAGTTTGTTACTATGTGCAAGGACTACCTTTGATACCTCAAATTTAACACCAACACTTTTTTGGTTTGTTATTTTTAACAAAACAAAATATAATAAGGTGGAACAAAATTCAAATACATCAACATTGGACAGGCCAAACCAGTAGAAGGAAAACAGGCCAAGATGAGACATAAGAATCGGAAACCCACTCACTCACAAATTTGAGAGTATCATAAAAGCTTAAGGTGGAAGCTTTAATCTGTATGCAGAGGACCAGATGTAAAGAGCCATTGTTACTGCTTCAGTCTCTGTGAGTTCAAATGAACTCCTGCCATCCTGCATATTCTCTGGCTCTTACACTCTTTCGTCTCCACTTCTATGGTGTTCCTGCAACTCTGATAGGAGGGATTTCATGGAGATATCCAATTTAGGGCTAAGTGTTCCAAGGTCTTTTGCTCATTCTCTGTGTAATGTTTGTATTTTTCTCATCTGCTGCAGGATAAACCTTCTCTGATGATAGAAGAATAAGGCACTGATCTTATTGTGATTATGATAAGGTATAGTATATCATTAGAAGTCACTTTTTCATTGCTTTATAAAAGACCAATAGTATTTGGTTTAACTCTAGGTTTCTGGGCTATCTAATTTCTGGTTCTATACTCAAGCAGTATAGGGTATGGGTTCCTTCTCATGGATTGGGACTTAAGTCAAATCAAATATTATTGTTTATTCTCACAAGTATTGAGAAAGGCTTTCCTCCAGAAAACTCCATTAGTTTTCTCTTAGTTACTATTCTATTGTTGTGAGGAAGCACCATGACCAAGACAATGTACAAAAGAAAGCATTCAATTGAGGCTTTGTTAACAGTTGTACAGTGTTATTCCATTATTATCATAGTAGGGGTGCATTTAGGGGAGTCTACTGATAATTTGCTGTTTATAAATAAATAAGCAGTGATGGGCATGTGGCTCATGCCGTTAATCCCAGCACTGGAGACAGTAGCAAACTGATCTTTGTGAGTTCACGATCAAGCTGGTTTACAAAGTGCAACCCGTTTAAACAAACAAACAAATGTATATGTATTGAAACTGTCTGTTAAGAACTTATGTTCAATATCCTTAGGTACTACAAGTCTCAGCCTTGGTCAAAAACTTCTTGTCAGTGGGACATGGTCAAGGCAGAGATTCATGACTGGTCAAGGTGCTGAGAATAAGTGACTGTTGAGTACTCAAGTTCAAATGGACCATCTATATGACCTTCTCTGTCCCCCAAGGGTAAGCTAATAACATGGACAAGGAGGAGAGAGAACATAAGAACATGAGGGTGGAGTGAATGCTATACTGTTTTACCTTCAGGAATGCCAAGGCTATTGAACCCCTGAATTCACAAACAATTTGTTTACCAGCACAAGACCTGCAGGAGACAAACCTCTTCAGTGATCCTTCAACTCTAGCTGTGGAAACATTGGAACTTAATGGTTCCTCAGAGAGTGGCAGTCGCACTGTTTTATTTCTTCATTTTTTTCATGTTCCTGTTGCAAGCTGCCTAATACCCAGTAACTGATGTCACAGTCATCCACATGCAAGAATCCCAGTTAAACTCAGTGGGTTATTTTAAAATGATATGAAAATAGCAACAACAGGTGTTAGAAGAGGTATTCCAGAAGAAGTACAAGGGAAAAGAGATTTGAATATGATCAAGGCATTATATATATATATATATATATATATATATATATATATATATATATAATTTCAAAGAATAAGTTTTAAGTTACAATTTAAAAAGAAATGTAGTTTTTTATCTAAAGCATGTATAATTACACTTCTTAATTGGTGGTTTGCCAAACAATGATGTATAGGTAATTGTGATTGTTATATTTTTTTTAACTTTTATCTTATTAGTTTTTAAATTACTATTTAAATTATTTATTATTTTCATTCTCTGTGTGTATGTGTGTGTGTGTGTTAACTGTACGTTTCTCACAACCTAGAATCATGTAGAAAGAGAGCCTGAAGGAAGGATTGCCTAGATCTGGATGGCCTCTGGGCATGCCTTGGGAAACTGTCTTGCTTCCCTTAGGTGAGGTGGAATGGAATACCTACCAAGAATGTAGATGGTAACATTGCATCATCAGTTCTTTGCATGTGATGAACAAAGTAGGAAGCCAGAAAGCAGATAAGCATGCATTTACTCTCTCAGTGCTCCTGAATGTGGATTGATGTGACTACCTGCTTGCACACCTGTTTCAAATTCCCATCAAGGATGTAACCAGGAACCTTAAACCAAATAAACCTTTCCCTCCCTGTTGGTTTTTGCTGGGATCTTTTATTCCAAGAACAGAACCTAATGCAAATACAAATTGACACTGAGAAAAATGGGATCATTCCTGTGATAAGACTGACCCTGATTTGTAGGCAGAGGAATTAGAGACTTTGCAACTTTGGATTGGAAAAAAAATCATGGAATGGTATTGAAAGAGCTTAATGTGCCATTTTAATGAAAGCATGGAAGACAGTAATACTGAAAGAAATATAGACAGTGGAGATCCTGTTCATGAGGTCTCGGGGTGACAAGGACTTTACTAGAAACTGAGTCAGGGACTATTTATGAGATGTGTGTACTGATCAGGCTGTGGCTGAAGAATCTGCAGTGGTTAATAAGAAATCTGTGCCATCGAAGTGAAATTTGTGCATCACGGGGACAAGAGGAATATTTCATCATGATCAGAATGTAGAAACTCATACAATTGTGGTCCAAATAGGCCAGGCTACACATAGAGCTTAAAGCAAAACTTGGGAGTAAAGAGTTGTCTGCCTGGTACTGGTACTACAAGAATAGAGCAATTGTGAAAAAAGAAAAAAAAAAAACATAGGCCAGGTATAGGACTAGAGTGTGGTGGGACCAGGAAGGTCAAGCCTTTATTCCCCCAAATAAATAGAATGAGTTCTCTGAAGCTGCTCCTAGGTGTGTGTTCTTTGCCTGTAAACTGACCAAAGACCAGTATCCTGACTGCACCCACCCATGTACAGATAAACTTCTCTCCTTCCAGTCAAGCCCAGTTTGCACTGAGCCTGGCTACCTTGAGGGGGAGAAGCCAACACTGGCCAGCAACCTGGAACTGTGCTGGAGGTCTGGAGACCCTCTGGAGAGAAATTAGAAAACATAGGCAAGAGTGAAGCCTCAGTTGCAGTGGAGACCCCAAGATGCTGAGATTCCAAACCACTGAACATCCTGAACATTGCCCAAATAGAGCTGTAGGTGTGGAATAGAGTCAGTCTAAGATAGAAACTGTGTGAGTAAAGATAGAGCTAAGCAGGTGGGCCTGCCAAAACCCTCAGGAGCACAGAAGATCACAAGCTACAGATACTTAGAAACAGAATAAATGGTTTTCATATTTGTAGTGTTGGATTTGGGGTTGGTTTAAGTATGATTGTTCACTTACTATACCCTTCTTACTGTGGGGAATAAAAATGTTTAAGTAGTAACTGTTTTTTACAAGCCCATAGTTAAGAGACTTTGGGTCTCTTAACTAAGGTAAGAGAAAGAAATTAAAGTGATACATATAGAAAAGAGAAATATCAAAGTATCCCTCTTTGTACAGGAATATATCCTATACATACAAACCCAAAAACAACACCAAAATACCTGATAAACACTTTCAGCAAAATAACAGGATACAAAATTAATCAACAAATGTCTGGTCAATGATCATTTAGTCAGGGAAGACATTAAAGATTTCTTAGAATTCAGTGAAAATGAAAGCACAACATACAGAAACATATATAGGCACAATCAAAGCAGTACAAAGAAATAAGTTTATAACACTAAGTACCTCCATAAAAAAAAAATTAGAAAATTCACATATCAGCAATTTAAAGGCATATCTGAAAACTCTAGAAAGAAAAAAGAAACAAGCAAACAGAAAAGGAGTGGAAGGCAAGAAATAACCAAACATAGGGCTGAAATCAATCAGTTAGAAAGAAGGAGAACAATAAAAAGAATCAACAAAATCAAGAGCTAGTTCTTTCAAAAAATGAACAAGATAGACAAACCATTAACCAAACTAACCAAAAGACAGAGAGACAGTATCCAAATAAACAAAATCATAAATGAAAAGGAAGACATAACAGTAGAAACTGAGGAAATACAAAGAGTCATTAGGTCTTACTTTAAAAGCCTATACTCGACAAAACCTGAAAATTTAAATGAAATGGATTGCTTTCTAAACAGATGCCACTTGCAAAAGTTAAATCAAGATCAAGTAAACTATTTAAACAGTCCTCTACCCCCCTAAAGAAATAAAAGCAGCTATCAAACGTCTCACACCCAAAAAAAAAAAAAAAAAAAAAAAAAAAAAGCCAAAGGCTATATGGTTTTAGTGCAGAATTCTACAAGACTTTCAAAGAAGAGCTAATACCAATATTCCTCAAACTATTCCATGAAATACCAACACAGAAGGAACACTATCTAATTGATTCTACAAGATCATAGTTACTCTAATACCTAAACCACACAATGACCCAAAAGAAAAGAACCAATTCTGCTTATGAATACTGATACAAAAATAATAAATTTCTCTTAAATTTAATCCAAGAACACATCGAGAACATCACTCACCATGATCAAGTAGGCTTTATTCCAGAGATGCAGGTATGATTCAGTATACAAAAATTCATCAACATAATCTACTATATTTGAAACAAGCTGAATTTACTGTATTAATAAACAAACTGAAAGAAAAAAATTACAAGGTTATCTCATTAGATGCTGAAAAAGAATTTGACAAAATTCAACACCACTTCATGTTAAAAGTATTGAATACATCATAGATATAAGGCAAATAACTAAACATACTCAAAACAATATACAACAAGCCAGTAGCCAACATCAAACTAAATAGAGAGAATCTTAAAGTAATTCCACTAAAATCAGGTACAAGACAAATCAGCCCGCTATATCTATTTAATATAATACTTGAAGTTCTAGCCAGAGCAATAAGACAACTAAAGAACATCCAGGGGATACAAATTGAAAAGGAAGAAGTCTAAGTATTGCTATTTGCCAATAATATGATACCATACATAAGCAACCCCAAAAATTCAACCAGAGAACTCCTATAGTTGATAATCACCTTCAGAAAAGTGGCTGGATATAAAATTAACTCAAACAAATCACTAGACTTTCTTTATGAAATGATAAATGAGACAAGAAAGAAACTAGGGAAACAATGGCTCAAATAATAAAAAATATCTTGGTGTAAGTTAACCAAGCAAGTGAAAGATCTTAATGACAAGAACATCAAGCCTTTGAAGAAGGAAATTGAAGAAGATATCAGAAGATGGGAAGATCTCCCGTGCTCATGAATAGATAGGATTAACATAGGGAAAATGGCTAGCATACCAAAAGCAATCTGCAGATTTAATACAATCTGCATTAAAATTTCGAAACAATTTTTATAGTCTTTGAAAGAGCAATTCTAAAGGTCATATGGAAAAACAAAAGACCCAGGATATCTAAAATAATCCTGAATAATTAAAGAACTTCAAGAGGAATCACCATCCTTGACCCCAAGAAGTACAGAACAATAGTGATAAAAACTGCACATTATTGGTACAGAAATAACACACTCATGAATGGAATCAAATCAAAGATCCAAAATAAATCCACCCACCTATGGACACTTGACTTTGACAAAGAAGCCAAAACCATACAATGGAAACACAAAACCATCTTCAACAAATGGTGCTGGTTTAATTGGATGTCTGCATGTAGAAGAATGCTAACAGACCTATATCTATCACTCTGTGCAAAACTGAAGTCCAAGTAAATCAATGATCTCAACATAAAACCAGATACACTAAATCCATAGAAGAGAAAATGGAAACCATTGGTACAGAAGACAATTTCCTGAACAGAACACCAATGACTCAGGCTCTAAGATCAACAATTGATAAATGGAACCTCATGAAACTGAAAAACTTCTGTAAGGCAAAGGACACTGTCAATAGGACAAAACAAAATGCTATTGATTGGGAAAGGATCTTCACCAACCCTCTGTCTGATAGAGGGCTAATATCTAAAACTGATAAAGAACTCAAGGTAGATACTGTGGGACAGTTGACCATGCCAGGAAACTTGATACAGTTGAGTGGGTTCAGAGTTCCTGGCACCTGGGCACCAACCTGAGATGGTAGATGGCTCCCTGCTCCCTGCACCCTGCCAGACTCCTGGTCTGGAACACATGCCATACTTCCTGCATAAGGAAACATGACCTGTGGTCACATAGCCCCAAAACAAAGTTCTCCATGCTAATGAGGTATCTAGAGACTCTGTAGGGTTTAAGCCAATAAGCTTCTCTTCTCAGACATTCCTTCCTGAAGAAGGTATTTAATCTCTGGCCCACCCTGAGGAGTTAGTATGTATCTATTTTCCATGACAGTCAATAAACGGTATTGATAAACATGGACTATCTCTTCAATCAAAACTGCTGTGGGGAGCAAAGGGAAGGCCTTCATCTAGAGAGCCTGAGTCTCTCTGTGTTATCACAACTGCTGCCAAGCTAAGGACAATCATTGATGAGCTAAACCAGAGTTCTCCATTTCCCCTGGCCTTAAACTAGTCGCTCAGCTCACAGGCCCCTGACTCTGTTCCCAACTCCTAGAGACTCAGCTGTGCCTGCATGTCCAGGAGTTTGGGAGCACCATGCCCAGCCTTGCTGCTGGCCCACAGACCCCCAGTCCTTTGTTCCCAACTCCTCTGTGCAGTACCCCAGCAGTGGCTGAATGTCCAGGAGTCAGGGAACCCCAGCTTTGGCCTTCCACATCTTAGACTGAGTCTTCCCGCCCCTGAGCAGTGTCTTATGCCCTCCCCCAGCCTTAAGCAGGCTGGAAAGACCTTGTTTAGCACAGTAGACCTTCCTACAATAAGACCTAGATGGAGTTATTCATCCTGGCTTCACATATAACTTCATACAGGAACTTAGAATAGACTGCCCACTGAGCTTGCCTTGCATCATAATCCAGCTAAAACAAAGGATGGGTTCGGTGGTGCTTTCCCTATATATACAAGAGCCTTGATCAGAGAACTTTGTCTTGTTTCCATGTTTTTCTCTCACCTCTGTCTCCTTTTCATTTCCAGCCCTCCTTTCAGGTGAATTGTAGCTGGGTAGCTACAGTATCTCTGCACTTCTCTAAAGCCCAGCACCCAATCGCAGCAGTCCATGGAGATGGAGTTAAGCAATCCCTGTGTTTTACCTCCCCAACAGCATGTCCCACACTCCATTGGTGGGGTGGAATTCAGAACCACAAGCCAAATCAAATAGCCCAATTTAAAAATGGGGTACAAAGCTAAACAGAGATCTCAACAGAGGAATTCTGAATGGCTGAGAAACACTTAAAGATATGTTCAAATTATTAGTCATCAGAGAACTTTAAATCAAAACGACCCTGATGTTCCATTGTATAGTCAGCAGAATGACTAAGATCAAAAACAAAAGAGACAGTACATGCTGGTGAGAATATGGAACAAAGCAAGCAAGGGGAAAAATCTGCTATTGTTGGTGGGTGTGTAAATTTGTACAGCCACTTTAGAAATCAATTTTGCGGTTTCTTAGAAAACTGGGACTAGTTCTATAAGACCCAGCTGCACCACTCTTGGACATAGACCCAAAAGACTCTCCACCATCCTGGAATTAGAAAACCTAGTAAAGAGAACAGGAAATACATGCACACGTATCACAAACAGAATACAGGAGATAAAAGACAGAATCTCAGGAATAGAAAATATCATAAAAGAAAATGATAACTTGGTCAAGGAAAATGCTAAAGCTAAAAAGTTTCTAACACAAAACATCCAGGAAATTTGGGACACTGTGAAAAGACCAAACCTAAGAATAATAGGAATAGAAGAAGGAAAAGACTCCCAACTCTATGAATAATAGGAATACAAGAAGAACTTACAACTCAAAGAACCAAAAAATATGTTCAACAAAATTATAGAAGAAAATTTCCCTAACCTAAAGAAAGAAATGCCTATAAACATACAAGAAACTTACAGACCACCAAACAGACTGGACAAGAAAGGAAAACTTCTTGCCACATAATAATCAAAACACAGAATGTACAGAACAAAGAAAGTAATTAAAAGCTACAATGAATAAAGGCCAAGTAAAATATATAGGTAGACTATGAAAATTATACAAGACTTTCCAACAAAGACTTTTAAAGCAATAAGGGCTCGTGAAGATGTTTTACAGTCTCTAAGATCACAGATGCCAGTCAAGATTTCTATACCCAGAGAAACTTTCAATCACCATATGTGGAAAAAAGACAGTCCATTCAAAGCCAGATTTAAAGAATATCTTTCCACTAATCCAGACCCTGTAGAGGGTATTAGTACCCTCCAACACAAGAAGGGTAACTACACCCAAGAAAACAGAAGAAATAGATAATTCTACACCAAAAATCCAAAAGAAGACACACACACACAGAGAGAGAGAGAGAGAGAGAGAGAGAGAGAGAGAAGAGAGAGAGAGAGAGAGAGACACTCACACACAGTACCACCACCAACATCAAAATACCAGGAATTAACAATCGTTAGTCATTAATATCCATCAACATCAATGGTCTCAATTCCCCAATAAAAAGACACACCTAACAGAGTAAATGCTTAAACAAGATTCATCATTCTACTACATACAAAAATCAAACCACAGCAATAAGGATAGACACTACCTCAGAGTAAAAGGCTGGAAAAGATTTTTTTTTTAAGCAAAAGGACCTATGAAACAAGCTGGACTTGTCATTCTAGTATCTAATAAAATAGACTTTCAACCAAAAGTAATCAAAAGAGATGGGAAAGGATACTTCATACTCATCAAAGGAAAAATACACCAAGAAGACATCTCAATTCTGAACATCAATGCCCTAAATGCAAAGATACCCACATACAAAAAAAAAATTACTGAAGATTAATTCACACATCAAACAACACAAATTGAGAGTGGAAGACTATCACACCCAACTCTCACCAATTGACAGGTCATTGAGACAGAAACTATACAGAGAAATAATGAAGCTAATAGTGGTTATGAATCAAAGGGACCTAAAAGATAACTGCAGAACATTTGACCCAAACACAAATGATTATACTTTCTTCACAGCACCTCAATTAAACTTCTCCAGAATTCACCACATACTCAGTCACAAAGCAGTCTTCAACAGATACAAAATTGAAATGATCCCTTGTACTCTATCAGACCACCATGGATCAGAGCTGGATTTCAACAAGAAAGGAAACAAGAGAAAACCCGTTTACTCAGGGAAACTGAGCAACTCTCTACACAAAGATTACTTAGTCAGAGAAGAAATAAAGACAGAAATTAAAGACTTTTAAGAATTCAATGAAATGAAGGAACAACATAACCAAATGTATGGGTTACAATGAAAGTGGGGATAAGAAGAATGTTCATAATATTAATTTCCTTCACACATACACACACACACACACACACACACACACACACAAAGATTAGTTAGAGCTCATAAAAACAATTAAAAATACACAGGAATGTTCAATCAAAGAAGGAGGAGGATTAGGAAAGGGAAAAGGAGGAGGAGGAGAAAGGAGAAGGAGACAAGGAGGAGAAGGAAGCCAACACACCTAAGAATAATAAATGGCAGGAAACAATAGAACTCAGGATTGAAGTCAGTCTATTAGAAACAAAGAGAACAAGGATCAACAACACCAAGAGTTGGTTCTTTGAGAAAATGAACAAGATAGACTAATCCTTACTCAAACTAACTAAAAGGTAGAGAGACACTGCCCAAATTGATAAAATCAGAAATAAAAACAGAGACATAACAACTGACATTGAGGAAATTCAATGAATTGTTAGGTTCTTACTTTAAAAATCTGTACTCCACAACATTGAAAAATCTTAACAAAATGGATCATTTTTGAGACAGACACCACTTACCAAAGTTAAGTCAAGATCAGGTAAACTATTTAAACAGCCCTATAACCCCTAAAGAAATAAAAACCATTATCAAAAGTCTCACAATCAAAAAAGCCAAGGGCCAGATGGTTTTAGTGCAGAATTCTACCAGACTACAGATTTTCAAAGAAGAGCTAATACTCCTCAAACTATTCCACAAAATAAAAACAGAAGGAACACCACTAAATTCATTTAGGAAGGCACAGTCATGATAACTAAACCACACAAGGATTAAGCAAAGAAAGAACTTCAGACACATTTTCTTATGAACATTTATGCAAAAATATTTAATAAAATACTCACAAACTGAATGCAGGAACACATCAAAAGCATTATAACCATGGTCCATTAGGCTTCATCCCAGGGATGCAAGGATAGTTCAATATGCAAAAATTGATCAACTAATATTAAATCAAACTCCACCATATTAAAACAAACTCAAAGAAAAAAATCACATGATCATCTCATTAAATACTGAAAAGGCATTTGACAAAATCCAACACCCCTTCATGTTAAAAGTCTTGGAGAGATCAGGGATACAAGACACATAACTAAATATAATCAAAACAATATACAACAAGCCAGTAGTCAACATCAAACTAAATGGAAAGAAACTTAAAGCAATTCCACAAAAATCAGGTACAAGAAAAGGCTGCCACTCTCTCCCTATCTATTCAAAATAGTATTTAAAGTTCTAGCCAGTGCAATAAGACAACTAAAAGAGATCAAGGGGACACAAATTGGAAAGGAAGAAGTCAGAGTATTGGAATTTGCCAGTAATGTGAGAGTATACTTAAGCAACCCCAAAATTCTACCAAAGAACTTCAGCAAAGTGGCTGGATATAAAATTAACTCAAAGAAACCAGTAGTCCTCATTTATACAAATGATAAACAGGCTGAAAAACAAATTAGGGAAACCACACCCTTTACAATAGCCTTGAATAATATAAAATATCTTGGTATAGTTATAACCAAACAAGTGAAAGATCTATATGACATGAACTTCAAGTCCCTGAAGAAAGAAATTGAGGAAGATGTGGGAAGATGGAAAGATCTCCCATGTTCATAGATAAGATTAACATAGTGAAATGATCATCTTACCAAAAACAATCTACAGATTAAATACAATCCCCATCAAAATTCCAAAACAATTTTATAGACCTTGAAAGAGCAATTCTTAACTTTGTATAGAAAAACAGAAAACTTAGAAGAACCAAAACAATCCTAAATTAAAAACAAACAAAATACTTCAGGAGGAATCATCATCCCTGACCTCAAACAGTATTAGAAAACAATAGTGATAAAAACTTCATGATATTGGTACAGAAACAGACCTTGATCACTGGAATTGAATCAAAGTCCCAGAAATAAACCCACAATTGATCTTTGATAAAATATCCAAAGCCATACAATTGAAAAATGAAAGCATCATCAACAAATAGTGCTGGTCTACATATAGAAAAATGCAAATAGATCTATATTTATCACCTTGCACAACACTCAAGTCCAAGTGGATCAAGGACCTTAACATAAAACAGGATACACTAAATCCCATAGAAGACAAAGTAGGAAATAACCTTGAACACATTGATACAGGAGACAATTTCCTGAACAGAACACCAATGGCTCAAGCTCTAAGATCAACAAGTGATTAATGTGACCTCAGGAAACTGACATGCATTTGTAAGGCAAAGGTCATTGGCAACAGGACAAAAGAGAGCCTACAGAATGAGAAAGGATCTTCACCAACCCTCTATCAGATAGGGGACTGTGGTGCCGACTCCGGGCAGTCCCACGATGGTCTCCAAAGGCAGGTGCGAACGGCAGCTGCCTCTGCCCACAAGCGGTCCAGAGAGATAGAATGTTGGCAGGGGAAGCCTGGCCGCTGCCTGCTGCGCCTCTGCCGCCAGCAATGGCAGCGGAGAGAGGGAAGTGTTACAGCTCCAAAGTGTTACAGCTCGGATCCTTGAGGGGCCTCAGTGAGGCACCGGCTGGCCGGTGAAGAGGGGGGGAAACCGCAACAGAAGCTCTCAGATACCGGGATGAATCTTGTGCGTACTTTACTTGAGTCAGGCCCAAATATATACAGTTTGAGGTGGGTTAAGGTTGGGGGCAGGTAGGCAGCAGGTAACCCCCTATTGGCTTGGACTGAGGGTTTGGGAATGCCTCATCTGCATGATGGTGCTATTCCTACATGACCGGTGGCCACGAACCTCTCTGTGGGAGGGAATGTGGAGGGTTGAAGCTGGGGCAGCCAGGCCTGGGAAGAACTCGAACACCTTCCATCCCAGCAGATATATCCAGAGTGCCGGGGTTCTGAAAGTTCTTTCAACGAGGGACCTGGCTTTCCACAGCTCGCTGCCCCACAATTCCCTCTCTTTCTTTTATAAAGGAGAGGTGTCATCACAATAAGTGTCTGCTATGTTGGGAACAGTTTGATACTGAACCAAGACCTGATTGGTAGGCACTTTTGCAATGCTACTTATCTGTTCTTTTAGAAACTGAATGAGGCAAGGTGCCAAGTGAAGCAAGGCTCCAATGGCTAGTATGGGGCCAAGGAGGGGAAGAATCCAAGCCATCAAGGGGTTAGAGTACCAAGGGGTAGGGGTGTTGGGAGCATAGTGTGTTCAGAGGTTCCCCTGGAGCTCTTTGAGCATTTGTACATTTTGTTCTACCAGCCCAGACTCATTGACATAGAAGCAACATTCCTCCCTCAGCAAAACACAAGTCCCCCCTTGTTCAGCAGTCAACAAGTCTAGGGCCCTCCGGTTCTGGAGAGCGACTCCTGCCAAAGAGGTTGTCTGGCGTTGGAGGGATTCAAGGCTGTCTGTAGTAGAGGCCATGGCCTGGTCAAGCTTGTCCTGGAAGTCACCAGCCAGATGTTGTGTTTGGACAAGGGCTGCTCCAGCAGTTCCAGTAGCACCAAGCGAAACAGCAAGGCCTAGTCCAATGAGCAGAGGGATGAAGATCTCTCTCTTCTTTCAGCTTCCTTCCATCTGCAAGGCAAGTTCTTCGGGTTCGTAGAGGTAGACCTGGGGGACAACAATCATGGGGGTGCAGAAGCCCTAAAAATGAGGGTTGATACAGGCACCTGTAGTGTCCTTGCACCAGAGGAGGGTAGGAGGGCTAACACATACTGATTTGGTGATGTTGATGTCATGGGCACATGTGAGATGGGGTTTTGAGGAGGGCCCTACAAGGCAAAGAGGTGGGGTTAGGTCGAAGAGAGGAATATCTTGTATTTTCCTCATGGGTAGGGGCTCGTGGAGGTCGAAAAGGGAAAAGTTAATGGGAACAGCTGTTAATAATGGTCGGGAAAGAGAAGAGCAGAAAAAGCATTGGGAAGAATTGGGGTGAGACGTTAAGGGAAGGAGGTCTGCTGCATATTGGATGTATTGTAGCCAGGAGAGGGTAGCCTGTAGTTCCTCCAGAGACTGGTTTTCCTGTTGGAGAATATTAGCATGGGTAAAAGCAGATTTGGGGGCAGGGACAAGTTCACAGGAGACATGTAGGTCAGCTACTGGGTATCTGGCATAACCGTTGGGGTAGAGTTTACCCATGACTCCGGTTCACCAACATTCATTCCATGGATCACTGATAGAAAGCTGAAAATGAGTTTTAAGGTTGGTGAACATGGTGCCACCGCGGCTGGTGGATTCCATCTTGCAGCTCCAATAGCTGCAACCTCCATATGTGGAGACCTCCTGGAGACATTCACCTGCGTTTCAGTAAGGAAAGCAGAGAAAAGGGCTGGAGATAGTGGAGATGGATTCTGGGTGTAGGGGAATCTCAGTCTTGGTTCAACATCCTTCAAGTGGGCAGGCCTGGGTTCCTATAATTTTGTTGTGTCCGTTGTAGGTTTCCCTAGCGTAGAATCTCCGATGGTAGGTGTTGGGAAGGCTAGGGAGAGGCTGGACAGTAGCAGAGTTAGCGTGAAGGATAACAAAAACTGCCAAGAGAATGGAGAAGAGGGGGGCTTGTGGAGGGCACATGGCCTGGGCAGTTGTCATCAGGTCATGGATGACAGGTCCAGGAGATCCTGTTGCTCCTCGGGGTATGATGTCTCCTTTGTCTTCTCCTCCCCTTCCTTGGTTCTTGATCTGCCAATGAGAAGCGGACCATCTTCTTGGTTGGTGAGGTGGTGTCAGACATTTCTGGCAGGGACCCAGATAGGCTTAGGCTGGACCTGTGGAAAGACACAACCGAAAGCCCTCCCAGTTGTAAGGAGGGGTCTGGTACCTTCCAAATTCCATCTGAAGGATCTCACCATCATACTAGGATAGGGGGAGCTAATTTTGGTGTGTGCCAATGGAGGGAAATAGGAGGGTGTCTGGAGGTTTTGTAGATGTTAAATATGTTTAGGGTAGTCAGGGCCATCATTAATTGTACATTGGGGGGATAAGTGGTGGTTTGTTGTTTCAGGAGTTGGGCCTCCAGGGTCTGGTGTGTTCTTTCTATTATCCCTTGGCTCTGAGGGTTGTGGGGAATTCCCATATGATGGGCAGTTTCCCAGTGTGCACAGAAAGTTTTAAATTGAGCGCTAGTGAAGGCCAGGCCATTGTCAGTTTTTATCTGTTGAGGAATGCCCATGATGGCAAAGGTGGAGAACATATGGTAAATTAGCCTTTTTGAGTTCTCACCAGTCTGGGCTGTAGCCCATATAAAATGTGAGTAGGTATCCACGGTTACAAAAACATATTTTTGTCTACTGAATTGGGGAACATGGGTAACATCAATTTGCCATAAGGAATTAGATTTGAGGCCTTGGGGATTGGTGCCCATGGTTTGTAAAGCTGGGGTGGTAATGAGGGATGCACAAGAGGCACATGTTTTTATTATCCTTTGGAGCTGAGCAAGGGGGATGTGGGAGAAGCAAGCATGAAGCCCCTTTAGATTTGTGTGTGTGCGTGAATGAAATTGGTCTGCTTGCTCAGTGGAGGCTATGAATGTCCCTGTTGAGGCAGTTTGGTCAGCAAGTGCATTTCCCTCAGATATAGGACCTGGCAGGGGACTGTGAGATCGAATGTGCTGGATATAGATAAGGGAGGCTCTCTCTTGTAGGAGGGCAGAGACCTGTATGAGTAGAGGGGATAGTGGGTTGTCATCTAGTTTGACAAATGATCTTGACAACCAGGGAAGCAAATTGACAGCATATACACTGTCTGAAAAGAGGTTAAGGGGGCCCTTGACTTCTTTTAAGACTAGGTAAATGGCATATAGTTCTTTGTATTGGGGGAGTGGTGGGGAAGTTCTTTGAATGAAGGATAGGGGGCTCATCTTCCGGGAAGTAGTATATTATAGCTGCAGCTCCCCTCTTCCCCCCATCCATTAAATATCAAGGGAGCTCCTGCTATGGGATCTCTGGAGAATAGTTTCGGGGGTAGCCATCGTAACAAAGGGAGGGCAGCAGTCCATTTTTCATCAGGATAATGATTGTCAATTTGTCCTGGGAACCCTATTAAGCTGATAGCAAAGTGGGAATGATTTCTGATTAGCCATTGAACATCAGAGAGGGAGAAGGGGGTGACAAGAATGTCAGGCTCTTTCCCTAGGGTTTGTAAGGCTCTATGCCTGATATTTTTAATCATATTGGCGAGTGCATCCACTTCATTTAAAACTCGGGGTGCACCACCCATCAGGGTATGGAGCCATTCTAGCACCCCTTGTGGCTGGTAAAGGGCTCCTACAAGGGTGGGGGAGGAGTTAAAGATAAGGAGATGTACAGGTATTGTTGGGTCATATCTAGCAAGAGCCATATTTTTTAGGGCTGAATTGACAGATTTTAGGGCTTTGGACTGCTTCTGGGGACAGTGTCCTTGGGGAGGAGGGACTCTTATCTCCCTTCAGGACGTTAAAGAGGGGTTGAAGGGTGTTTGTGGGAAGGTGGAGTTAAGGTTGCCCAAAAAGCTCTGGAGGGAGGTGAGAGTTAATTTTTGAGGGAAGGAAAGGGTGAGTTTGAGGGGGCATATTGAAGTAAGGGAGATCTCTATTCCTAAAAATGTAATGGGAAGAATAAGTTGGATTTTGTGAGGGGCTATTTTGAATCCTAGAGCAGATAGGAAAGGTATTAGCTGATCTTTAAGTTGGGAGGGGGAGGTAGAGGCATCCCCCATAAAGAATGTCATCCATGTAATGATAGACATTGAGTCCCTTGTCTAAATAGGGTTTTAATGCAATGGCTACAGCCTCTTGACAAATGGTAGGACTGTTAGCCATTCCCTGGGGAAGTACAGTCCATTGATATCGTGAGGCTGGGCCAGAGTTGTTAATGGGAGGCACTGAGAAAGCAAAGCTTTCACAGTACCGGGGGTGGAGAGGGATGGAAAAAGAAACAATCTGTTATGTCTATTGCTAATAGGGGAACATTGGCAGGAACGGCTGAGATGTGGGGTAGCCCTCTTTGCGGGGAGCCCCAGATTCACATGGTTTTATTAATTGCCCTCAAGTCTTATAATAGTCTCCACCCCCATGAGCTCTTTTTTGTAGCAAACACAGGGGTGTTCCATGGACTGCAGGAGGGGCGGATGTGTTGAAGAGACAGCTGCTCTTCTACAAGTTCTTTGAGGGCTCTAAGTTTCTCCCTTGATAGAGGCCACTATGGGACCCAGATGGCTTCGTCAGAGAGCCAATCAAGGCAGGGAGTATTAAATCTGACAGTGGCCTCTAGAATTGGTGTGATTTGAAGGGGGGGTTATTTGGATCTCTGGGGTACTAAATTTTTCATAAGTAATATCTTCTATCTTAATGTGATCTCTTCCTGGTTGGGTGGTAAGAACCACATCTAGGGCCTGTAAGATATCTCTCCCTAAAAGATTTGTGGCCACTTGAGCTACCAGGGGTGTATGAGGCCTGTAGACCCATCTGGGTCCTCCCACCTATAAGTCTGTTTGGTGATACACACGTGAGAGGTACCCCATATGCCTAGGAGCTGGGGCCAGGAATCAATTGCCAGTCTTGTGGGACCTCTTGTTGTCTTAAGATTGTCTGATCTGCCCCAGTATCAATAAGATACTTGAATGGTTTATCATCTATTTTAATGGTTAACTTTGGGTGGGAACCTTCTGAGATGCTGGACACCCACAAGGCCTCTATGGGAGTACTTGTGCCTCTTACTGTTGGGGCTGAGGGTTGCCCCGTTTGAAGTTTAAAGGCTCTAGTGGCTTACCATCCTTATCATATCGAGCAGTACAGTGCTTCCTCCAGTGGAAACCTTTTCTGCAGCGGGGACAGATGGTCTTAGTGGGAATAGAATTTGTTATAGGAGGAGAGTTTAGTGGGCATTTGTCCCTCCAATGTCCTGCCTCTCCACATTTGAAGCAGATTTCTTCTGTTTTTACTGCTGCCACAAATGCCTGAGCTATGG
This sequence comes from Mastomys natalensis, assembly GCA_021653895.1. Taxonomy (NCBI): domain Eukaryota; kingdom Metazoa; phylum Chordata; class Mammalia; order Rodentia; family Muridae; genus Mastomys; species Mastomys natalensis. The sequence goes on along the minus strand of JAJTUV010001363.1, from coordinate 604,857 downwards.
ATGCAACCTGGTGTGATGGAGTTCCTATTTCTCGGGTTGCCACAATCCACCTATCAGGATGTTCTTCCCGGAGACCCTGGCAAGCTAGCCTAGACTCAGAAGTCATGCCTTCCCAAACAACGGTTTTAAGAAGAAGGTCCCTAGCTGTGGGATTGGAGATTTTTCTTTCTAAGCTTATTTTAGTTCTGAGGATAAAATCAGATAGGGATTCTCCAGCTTTCTGATGGAGGGAGAGCAGGGAGTAGGCGGGGTCTTGTGACCCTAAGGGTGGAGTGAGCCTGTTCCAGGCCTGAATGGCACAGAGGCAGACCTGCTCATAGTACCTTGCTGGCTGAATTGCTTGCTGTGCTCCAATAGAGAAATCTTCCTGACCAAAGAGTTCTTTAAAAGTCCATGGGTGTCATCGCCCCTCACTTGGTTTTGCCTGACTCGTTGAAGCATTTGTCACGATAGTAAGCCCCCCATTCTAGATACATTGGGCCAGGAAGAGCAGAGCGGCAAATATCTCACCAATCTTGGGCGGGGTTTAAGTTGGCAATATGACTCTGTAGGAGAGATTTTGTCCATGGTGCATGAATACCATCTTCCTTTACTGCTTGCCTGAGCCCTTTTAGGTCTGAGGCTTGGAGTGGGTACCAACTAAGTGCTTTAGCTCCAGTGGGATTGATATTAATGGGGAATGCTTGAGCAGTTTGTGTTTTGAGTTCTGTATCAGACTCCTGAGTATTGTGGGAGGCAGGTTTAGTTTTTTTATGAGAGTCCCTAAAACTGCAAAGTTGTTGAGTGGTTGACGGTTGAGTATGAGGGGCTATTGAATTTGGTGGGCTTTTAACTGCAAGCTCTGAAGGCCTCTCACTTTTGCAGCTTGGAGAAGGGGGAGGGGATTTAAGGAGGGAGGCAGGCGAGAGCTACTTTGATATTTTTTTTTTTTTTTCTTTTTTTGGTTTTTCGAGACAGGGTTTCTCTGTATAGCCCTGGCTGTCCTGGAACTCACTCTGTAGACCAGGCTGGCCTCGAACTCAGAAATCCGCCTGCCTCTGCCTCCCAAGTGCTGGGATTAAAGGCGTGCGCCACCACCGCCCGGCATACTTTGATATTTTAATGGAGTCTTGCCTTTGGATTGGGGAGGGAGGGGCAGGAGGATCAGAAGGTCTGTTTGGCAGTTCTAAGGCATAAGGGGGAAGGGGTGGGTAGATGGATTTTATTTCTCTTATTAATTGGGTAAGGGCTGCAAGGTCCGAAATGGGGTGATTTGGTTGACCTTGATCTTTAGTTTCCTTTGACTGAGGGCTGTCACAAGTTGTATTGTTCTCGGTCTGTCCCTTTTTAGATGGCCTATACATTGCCGAATTGCAGCTAAGATTGTCAAGAAACCATGAGGGAGCCTTTTTCCTTCTTGAGTATTTCTGCTTTTTATAAGGGAATCTACTCTGCTCCATGAATCTGTGCTGTAGATATTATCCTCAGCCATACACGGGGCTATCTGAAGGACTTCCTCCCAAAACAAGGAGGCTTGATTTTTGGTTATTTTTACCCCTTGGGAATCTAGTAGGGCACATATTTGCCTGACCTGGGGTGATTTTTTTTTTTTTTTTTTTTTTTTTTTTTTTGATGTTGAGTTCCCCATGATAGAAAAGAAGAGAAAGCGCTTTGTCCAAAGGGAACGTTCCCTTAGCCTGACGGCTTTGGGGGATTCCACAGAGGTCCAAAACACCAAGCCTTGACCGCAGATTTCAGGAGCCTGGCAACTGCCCTGTGGCTTTTAAATGGTTGCTACGTCACCAGATTTATTCTTTTTGTTTCGGAGAGGGTCTAGATAGAGAGTCTTTGCCAATGCCCTTTGCGGGCTGTTGGGATTTAAGCAGAGATCGGAGGAACCTTCAACCAACACCAGAAAGTCGCTCTGTCCAGAAGGCGTCAGTTGTTCCTTTGGCTTATTTAAATCCCTGCAATGGCTCTGACTGAAAACACAGAAGGAAGTAATAGGCTGTTCATCTCCAGAGTTAGGGGGCTTACCTTCTGGCGGTCTTGCTGTTGTGGCATTGTTCATTGTCCAGGCTCACAGTCAGGGAGGCAGATCAAGATTGAGATGGGGCGTACAAGCACAGCTGCGCCACACAGGTTGGGCGGCCCAGTTCTTGTAGTTGCGTGGGTTCAAGCTCAAGTTGGTCGCCAGCTGTGGGACAAAACGCGGGCAGGGTCCCTGCGGCCCTAAGCCTCCTTCATGGCAGAAGAGGAGGTCTGCGACTGCGTCGGGGTCTCACGCTCAGGATTCGGGCCCACAGATGTGGCAGCCTGGAGTCAGCCCGAAGTGGAGCCCTGGGTTCGGAGCACTTCCCGCCTGGAGCTATAGTTCCCACATGGTTGGTACGGTCGCAGAGTCATAGAAGTAGGCCTGTGCAGACACGTGGAATTGAGTTTCCATGAAGTAATTTTATTGACGAAAATGGTGAATCTGGTGCACTACCCCCCCCCCCCGAAAAGCCAGGAGGAGTTCCCTTATATAGGAAAGGGGCTGGACTAGGGAGGAGACTTAATTACCTATGTCCCCCAGCCTCATTAATATGCATATCTCAAGGCAGAGGGCTCTTAGGCATGCCCCTTACCTGTGTCTTACTTGACTTATGTTTTAGGTTGAATAGAGACTGCCGGTCAGGGGCCTGGGTTTTGGAGGCGTGGCCAAATACCCGCAATCTCAGGGTTCCAGGCCAATGGCAACCCTTCCATGGCCCAACATCCCACCCTCTTTTCTTTTATAAAAGGAGGGACATCTCTGTGTATTGGAGATGTATGTAGGCTGCACATGGGGGTCATCTGGAATCCGGGAGCAGTGGGGAGATATAGTTCCATCCCTGACAGACTGTTTTCTGTTGGATCACCGGCTACCTCAGACCTGGTTCTCTACCTGGGAGACCAAACCACCTCTTTGTAGCCCCATATCTCACACACCTTTTGATGAAAGTTTTGAATGAGGTCAAAAGAAAACACTATGCAGGCCGGGGGCGGGGGAGGTGTAGCATAATTAAATCGAGGGTAAGGGAATTGAGGGTTGGATTGGGAAGGCAAGGAATCATTGAATCATTGAAATACAGGTTGTACAGTTTGCGGGTAATGACATTTGATTAATCTAAATAGACATTATGTTTTCCTCACTAACACGTTACTATATCTATGTAACTTTAGCAAAAGAGTTTATCTGTGGCTGGAAAGTCTGGATCTGTCTTCTGCCTCAGCGTGTTTCTTAGCGAGCGTCTCTGGGTCTTCAGTCAGATGAGATGGCTGGGAGAAGGCAGCTTGGCAGGTTCTAGGATGTGGCACTGTCTCTGGAGTCTGCAGTCTGACGAAATGGCTGGGGAGAAGGCAACCTGGCAGGTTCCAGGAGGTTGCGCTGTCTCTGGAGTCTGCAGTCTGAAGAGATGCTGGAGAGAAGGCAGCCTGGCAGGTTCCAGGAGGTGGCGCTGTCTCTGGAGTCTGCAGTCTGAAGAGATGGCTGGAGAGCAGGCTGCTTGGCATCTCAGGCAGGTTGTCTCTGCTGGATCTGTGGGTATAATTACAGGGAAGCAGCATCTCCTGCGGGGAGATGCCTGGAGAGGCTGGATATATATGGATGGCTGAAGGAGAAAACTATCATGTTAATCTTGTCTCTGGGATAGGCAGCAACAGTTTGTCTGTGAAAGAAACTTAGTTGTTAGTTAAGAGCTGAAAGACGGTGATCAGCATGTTGATTTTACCTGTGGAAGTAGATTTAGATGACTTTAACCTTGAAGAAATTTTAAAAATTGAAAAGAAATGTTGAAAATCACAAACATTGTTGCTTTAAAGTTCCTGTTAGGGAAAAGGTTAGAAGACAAGAAAATGTTGGATTGAAAAGCTTTAATGTGGATTTAAAAGAAGTGGGTGGGGGAGGGACTTGGCTCTGCTAGCAGGGTATTCCCCCCCCCCTTTTTTTAAATCTAAAATGGAAAGAAAAGAAGGAAGGCTAAGAGAGTTTTTGGGAGAGCATAGTTTCAGTCGTGAGGAGGAGTCTCTTAACCAAGGGATAATTTCTCAGAGCATTATGGCTCTGAGCTCCGAAGGAGCCCCCTGTTGAGCTGGGGGATGGGAAGAGTGGGGGGCTAGGAGCTGCCACCATCTTGCCTTGAGCTGGAACCACATGGAGAGAGAGAGGCCTAGCTAAGAATTTGGGGAAATGTTAGCCAGGAATATGAGAAAGAAAAAAGGACAGAGAGAGAGAGAGAGAGAGGGACAGAGACAGAGAGAGAGACAGAGAGAGATATTACTCACGGTTTTTGCAGATGTCAGCGGGGGGCACTTTTTGAGCTGGCTCTGCACACGTTGTCCACTACTTGGCAGGGGAGAATTGATAGCCTATGCTCCTCAGGCACGCACGAGTTTCTTGTTGTTTTGAGTTTCTGTGTGTCTTTGTGAAGATTTGGCTGAGCAGATTCTACACACTGTGCTGGACAGGCGCACAGCGCTGAGCCCAGTAGGGAGAATCTTTATTCAGTTTTGTTGTCCAAGGCGGGACAGGGCTGCAGGGGGAACCCAGAGGCTGTGTCTCTATTTTGAGCCTCCAGACGACAATGAGTGGGGAGGGCAGAGCAAAATAGAGACAGGGGTCGCACAAGCATAGTTATGGAGCTGGCAGCTTATGTGCCGAGAGACAGGCGGCCCTGGCGCCAAGCCTTGGTAGCGAGTGGGGTTTTGCCCAGCATAGGGAATTTAGTCTGGTTTTGCGGGGATGTAGACCTCTTTGAAAAGAGGGGAGAAGGGATATGGAGATCCCTGCGCCCAAAGGTGGCTAGGGACCGACTGGTCTCAAGCCCTTGGGCTCTCAGACAACTGAAGGACTGAGAC